>JAULJZ010175422.1:0-23491 GCA_032270985.1 Heliamphora pulchella
TTTCTTATTTTACATTTCTTATTTCTTTATTAATTCATCACGTTGAGGTTAACCTAGTTAATTTTGATAAAACGCAAATTTTAATTTCTTTATTTGAAAGCATGTTTAGAATATGTTAATTTTTCTTTCTTTTATAGCAAATTCATATTTAGGTAGTTTTGGTAGCTTATAACATGTTTTATTATTTTACATATTATGATAGTTTAAGTCATTTTTGATAATATTGCATGTGTGTATATTTCATGTATCATTTAGATAGAAATTACATGTTATACGTTTTAGAATTTTTTTTTTGACACTCATTTGTTTTGGAATATTATGTACACAAGTTATGTATTTTTTATATTTAATTTTGGATGTTCTCTCTTTGCCTTCATTTTCTTTAGTTGCATGCATTTGAAAAATTCTATTAAAGAACCGATGATGATTAGTAGAGGCCAACCTTACAGTTGGGCGAACGGGGTGCATAACACCTTCCTCGATTCGCACCTTAGCCCCCGAACCCTCTTTTCTCTGGTTAACGTTTTCAAATATCAGTAGCCAATTTTGTTTTTCTTAGTTTTTCTCAAAAACTAAGTGGCGACTCTATTTTCAACAAAAGGGGTTTTCAAAATTTAATTTTTAAGGTGTTTAAAATATTTTTTAAAATATCTTTAAATTTTTTCATTTTTAACCTTCAAATCCCAAAGCCACACCCGTTAGAGGGAACAAGAAGATACTAGGCAAGAAGATAGAAGCAAAGAGCATAACGTTGTCGCAGCTAAAAGTCGAGGTCACTAAGGTCATCGGTAGGACAGAATCTATCAATGATCCAAGAAATGTCAAGACATTATTCCTGCATCAGAAGAGAGGCCTCCATCCTAGATCAATCACAAAGTTGTATCACCTGCTGATGAGTTGAAAGAAAGAAAGTGGAAACCACAACGGAGCTTCAAGGGGCCAAATCCAAAATGATAGCAAACTCCTCCATAGTGAGGCATAGCTCTTAAAGGCCGAACCGAAAGACGTGGGATTGTGGGTCCCACAGCTGAGCAGCTGCTTTCAGTAAAGGCCCGTCAATCTTTATGGTCATGATAGGAAATAAGGAGTTGATACCGAAAGGGACAAAGTTTAGACGTTCGACATGAGAGAATGTCTCAATCCATGAAGAAAGAAAATTAGCCATTTGGGTCAAAACAACAGAAAATGGAGCCTCTAGGGCTGTATTTATAAGGCAGGAAATGGCAAAAAATCAAAATTTTGGTAAAAAGGTAAGTTCAATGTGGCGACCGCCAACTTTGAAAAGTATAGTACAGTGACATCAGTCCTTTGACCAGGCGACCGCCATGTTATAAATAGCAACCGCCATGTCAATCTCCTTGGAAGTGGCGATCGCCATGATATGTTATGGCGACCGCCATGTCTAAACATGGCGGGTGTGTGTCAGTTTGCAGTTTGTGTGATCTGTATAAATTGTGGCATCTAAATTATGCATCCAAGACAGTTTGAGCAGCAAATTAAAAAAAATCATGCAATAGATAAACATGTAAATTAATAAATGGCGCGAATGCCCAAAATGCATCAAAAGTGGTAGAATGTATCAAACTGTAATCAGGACACCCAGGCCCAATAAAACAGTAAACTGGAGAACGCAGGCCCATAAAGAGTCGATGTATCTAAATGAAAGTGAAAAAGTAACTGGGGAGGGGGGCTCTCTCTCTCTCTTAGGAATGTCTCTGGCGAACCCGGCGGGAAGAAGGACCGGCCTCGTCCAAGCTATCATCCTCAAAGTGTCGGTCAAAGTTATCGCCGTCATCACTACCCGAGGAGGAGGACATGACCCTAGATCGGCTCCAAGTGGAAGAGATGGATCCCCGGGAACGAGCTCTGGAGGAAGCAGCACGGGATTCACGGCCTCGAGCTGAAGCCAGAGCTGGAGGCGGAGTAGGAGGTGCTATGCCGGTAGCCAGTACTGGAGGCAGTCAAAAGAGAAGTAAGACTCAAAACAAAAGAAAGTGCAGAAAAACAGAAATAAAATATGAGATACTTACAATGGCCACCGGTGTGAAAGTAATGCCAGTTGCTCGAATAGTGGCATCCATCTGTCGGACCAATGATCTAAGGCCAGTAACCATCAGCAACGTGCGGTCCAACCAAGCCTGATCAATCTGTAAAAAGCAAAAAGGAACAATTCAAGAAAGTCAGACAGGTAAAAATAGGATGTAACTGAAGCAAAGGTGTAAGACAAACCTGGCCGATCTCTGCCCTAAACTCCGACGCTGGTGGAACAGAAACCGACAGAGGGATAGGAAAGCCGTAGGCCACGGTCTAAATCTCTCAGAGAATCTCAGGGCCCTTTATCCCTCTAGCGGCCTTATCCGCAGCACCAGCAGCAGCACCAGCAGCGTCATCATCGGCAGCCTCCGGTGCTCGCCTTCTCCTACCACCAGCTGGGCTGGGTTCTAATGGTCCTAACAGGTGTGCCCGGGCCCAGGCAGTATAATCTCCCTCTGCCACCAGCAACTCAACAGTAGGAGTCCCCACCAGCTCTAAAAGGAGATCGACCCAGCTTAGATGATCGGTCAGGCGCATACAGGCTGGAGGAACCACCGGGATCCAGAAGTGATCCAGGCCGAGCGACTGGCGAACCACTTGCTCTCCTAAATAGTACTCCCGTCCAAATGGGCCCTCTAGCAGGATCCGTCTCGAAGCAGGATCCCGGCTACGCATCAGGTCTGTGCCAGCCCGATCCTCTACTCCCTGCCAGACATCCCAGTGAACCTGTAGAGTACAGTGAATAGTGCAATATATAGTAATCAGTAAATGCAGTGCAGTATAATGATCAGTGAACAAAATACAGTGATCAGTGTACAGAGCAAGAAAGAACAGAAATAGTACAGTACAGTACAGTGTGGCACAGAGAGTAATTAAAATGATACCTGGTCAGGGGGCAGCCGATCCAATGACACCCAGAACCAGCCGATGTCCTTCCCCCTAGCCTTCTTTCCATTCAGCCCTCGAGACCACCAGGTAGCTCGGGGAATGACTGAAGGGTTTGCAGAAGAGTTCACCGGGACATGAAGCCCGAGGAACTAATAGGTCCATAACTGCAAAGAGGAAGATGTCAGCAAGCAAATAATAACATAAATAAATGGAGAACTGTGAAAACTAAACTATACCTCCCAGCCCCTCCAGTATCCCTCGATGTTGAGCTCCTGAGGGAACCGGGTCACGGTCCGCATAAAGCTATAGAGAGTGGCGAGAGCAGCTCCTCCCCAATCGAAAGATGCAACCTGGTCACGATGAGCTAGGTCAACCAAGTAATGAAAATGAACGGTATTCTCCTTGTTCAAAAATAAGGAGGTACCGAACATGTACATCAAGAAGCCTCGGGCGACCCACTCGTATTGGCGGGGATCAGTGCAGTGAAAATGTCTGAAACGGTCGAAGAACCAAGTATACCAGACTCTGTCGCGATCCATCTGAGCAGGAATAGCCCCGAGGAAGTACAGTAGCGCGTCGATCGACTGGTCTATGGATGGATCAAACGGGATGGGGGGTCTTCCAACCCGGATGCCGATAACCAGCGCAAAATCGAGAGGTGTCAAGGTGGCCTCGAATGTGGTAAAATGGAAGGTGTTGGTGGTATCCCACCACCGCTCCGCCAGAGCGGTCAACCATACTCGATCGTTTCTCGTCCTACTGATCGGGGGTATGAAGCGAGCAAAACCAGAGGCATCAATATAAGCTCAGCTAGGGACAAGGAGGGCATCATACCACTCTAACACCTCTCTAGAGGCAAAACCCCCGAAGCCACGGACGTAGTGACCAGCCTGAAAAGAGAAGACAAATAGAGGATATATAAAGAGTAGATCAAATACATGGAATATGCAGTAGATAGCCAAAAGCAAATTTTTAAAAAAAATCCTAAGTTCATGTGTAAGTGACGACCCTTCGGTTCTTTCAAGAGCTAGAAAATTAGGCACCCTAATCCTAGGTTCGTGTGTAAGTGACAACCATTCAGTTCTTTCAAGCCATAAAAAACTAGGCATCCTAATCCTAGGTTCGTGTGTAAGTGACGACCCTTTAGTTCTTTTAAGCCATAGAAAATTAGGCACCCTAACCCTAGGTTCGTTTATAAGTGGCGCCCCTGGTGCGCCAGGCAAATCTCTATCTTTTTGTGTTAATCATTCTATAAAATATATAAAAAAAATATATAATAATAATAACAAAAAAATCTCTTCCCTTTGATATTTGTGTTTTGCCCCTTTTTCCCTAACCTTTTAGGATTAATTTTCTAGAAATTTTTGAAAAATTTGCTCCAATCTTTTAAAAATCTTCCTAAAATTTCTAGGATTTTCTAAAAACTCATAGGATTTTCTAAAAATTTTTCTAAATTTTTTGGGACTTTTGAAAAATTTTCTTGATTTTTAAAAAATACCCCTTAGATTTCTAGAGTTTGTGATTTTTAAAAAATTTGCCTTAAATTTTTAGAAATTTTTGACAAAATTACCTCTAATTTTAGGATTTTTGATAGAATTATCCCTTCGATTTTCATGTCCCAAAAATAAAAACAAAACCCCCCTAATTTTTATGTTTTTCCTAAAAAATAAAATTTTTTATTTTATACTTTTTACTAAAATAACTGTCCTTTCATTATTTGTTCAAATCCCAGTTTCTTTACTGTTTTAATCTCTATTGCATAGGTACCTAAACTAAGTTCAAATCCCAATCATCAATTACACCATCATCAAACTAAATCATCATTCATCATCATTCACCATCTTATCAAAACACATTATTATATCATCTAGGGAATCCTAGGCATGCGTCTACGTTTGATATATCATGCTTTGGTATTAAAAACAGTAAGGATAGGGTACATACCGAAGGTCGCCGGAGAGAAATGTGATGGTCAGGCTCCCGTAGAAGAATGTCGGCAGCAACGGCATTGGTGGGAGGCCCGTAATGTCTCATCCTGCGTGAAATCACGCGATAAGGTACTAGAGCGTAAGTATGCGGGTCGAAGGGTGCTGGATGACTCTCTCCAGCATCAGGGTCCAAGAAATCGGCCATCGCAGCCTCAGCAGCAGCATCAGGAGCCGCCTGTGCCTCAGCAGCTACCCGTGTCTCCTCAGTAGCCCGGTGGGAGGCACGCTTCGCCTCGAGTACAAGAGCATCCATCGTAGCAGTGGGCTGCGTGGTAGTGACCCCGCTAGCGGGAAGACTGGTGGGCGTGCCCCTGAGAGTTCCCATAGAAGAACTCCCAGTAGCAGAAGGTCCCTGCCGAGCCCCTAAGTCGTCGTCTCCCTGGCCGTGACCCGCCATGAACAAAAATGGGATCACAAACAACAGTGTAAACATCGTGTGAAGGAGAAAGATCACGAAAGCTAAGAAGCCAAGGGAAGGTTAGGAGAGTTTGAGAGAGAGACGAGAGAGAACAAGGGCTAGAGAGAGAGTGTAGTATGAGAGAATGAACCAAATCCGCACGACCTAAGGGCTTTATGTGCGTCTCATAGTGGCGGTCGCCATGTCGCATGTTAGCGACCGCCATGTTCTCCAATCGCCACGTGGCGACCGCCATGTTGGATGAATTTTTGCCTGGCGGCCACCATGTCAGAGAAGTTTGGTCTCGGCGACCACCAGGTTACCAAAAGTCATGTTGTAACAATTCATCGTTATGACGTTTTAGGGTTTTGTAATGGGCTGTTTGGGGCTTTTAATACATGTTTTTTCTTATCTTATTATTTGCATGCATTTTATTTTCTTTATGTGCGTCTATTTTATTAGTATAGATTATTTTCTATTTGTTTTATTATCAAAAATAATTTTTAGAAAATATAAAATTTTTAATTATTTTTCTTTAAAATTTTTATTTTGGTGTGTGTGTTTTTCTAAAAATAATCTCGGTAATTTCTTAAAAATACTTCGAGAAAATCTTGTGTGTGTAGAAATAATTTCAAAAATAATTTTGTGTATTTTAAACCCTTCTTTTTAAGGTATTTTTTTCTTTCGATAAATTTAATTTTAAGCCATAACTTGGCTTTTAATTATTTTTTATCTCGCGCCTCGTCTCAAATGCTTAGGTCTTAACTCAACCTATTAATTCGTAGTTTTCATTCCGATAAATCTAATTTTAAACCGTAACTTGACTTTTAATTATTTTTATCTCGCTCTTCGTCCAGAATTTTTAGGTCTTAACTCGACCTATTAATTCGCGGTCTAGCCTCCCGATAAATCTAATTTCAAGCCGTAACTTGGCTTTTAATTATTTTTATCCCGCTTTCGAATTTTTAGATCTTAACTCAACCTATTAATTTATGGTTATTATTTCCGGTATGAATAGTTTTAAGCAGTAACTTGGCTTTTGACTATTTTTACCCCACTATCGTTTCGAATTATTGGGTCTTAACTCGACCCATCAGTTCTTTGTTACTTTTTCGGTTAAGATAATTTCTTGGATTCTAACTCGATCCTTTTTATTATCCAAATTCCCAGCCAAGTTCTTAGATCTTAACTCGATCTTTAACTTGTTTGTGCTTCCCTTTAGATCTTAACTCGATCTTTAGGATTTGTTCGATCACCCCAGCTTCTGCATCATGTTAGCGTTTACATCATATTTTTTATCTTGCATTTTTGCATTTTGCCCCGTGAACTACGTTTTAGTCTGATCCCTAGTAAAGGGGTACGTAGGCAGCTCGATGAAAATTCGAGTACGACCAACATCATATGCATGCTTGTGTGTTTGTAGCCTAAGATTGACGGCTCGATCAAATGGTTGTTGTCTCTTGGTCTTTGATATAACTTACTTCACGCATTGCTATGTGAGTTATATCAAAGAGGGGCAACTGTAGACACCCCAATTTGATCTCGCCTAATCTTACGTGAATTTGATAATGAAAACAGGTGGAATGATGCTTCAGTTCGATCCTCAAAAGTGATCCAAGCTCGGTATTTGAACTCAAAACTTTCAAACCAATGAAATTATGTTGAATCATCGATAACTTGTTCTGCAAGTCATTCCCAAAGTGGCGACTGCCATGTTCATTGTGGCGACCGTCAATAGAACCTTTTGAAAATCCTAGCTAAAAGTGGCGACCACTGCCTTCAACCTGGCGACCGCCAACTTGCATTGTTGTGACCACCAACATAACCTTTTGGAAGCTTCTTTCAACATGGCGACCGCCATGTGCAACCTGGCGACCGCCAACTCCAAATGGCCTGACGTGTCCCAAAACGTGGTAGCATTTTATTGGTTGATAAACTCTATAAATACCGTACCTCTGGTACATTTTCAAGGATAGAAAATTAGTGAGTGGTTTAGTGAGAGAAGCTCTGCCGAGTTGCCGAGCAATTTCGACTCCCGACGCCGAAGCCCTGCCGAAATACCGAGATCCAAACCTCCGACGCCTACATTAAAAGCCTTGCTTGGATTACCATTCGAGAATTAGACCATTGAAGCGCATTTCCCCAACTTGAGAATTCCTAAGCAATCTAGGTATTTTGTTTGGATTCCCGATCCTTCTAACTCTATTCTCTCTATTTTGGAGTGATCGGGTTAAATTCGAAGTTTAATGCATGCATTTCCTTCATTTGTGTAGTTAACCTTGTTTCTTATTTAATTTCTTTTATTTAGTTTAATCTTTTAATTAATTGCTTAGTTTACACACTCACACTATGCACATTGTCTTTTTTTAATATATTCATCAAATTAGTGCTAACATGATTTAACCATACGACTAATAATGTCATTATTGTTATAATTCAAGCACTTACATAAAATTAATTGTAATTGTCAATATTACATCCATTTAAATTTTAATATTTTATTTCTTTTCTTTTTCTTTCTTTTCTCTTCTTTTAGTTAGTCTAATTTTATTTTACTGCGCACTCTATTTCATTTTTTTTTCCTTGTAACGTTAATTTAATACTCTATTTTTATTTTTTTTTAGCTTAATATCTCTTTCTTACCTTTCATTTTTTTTTCTTTCAATATTAGTGTAATCACTTTATCTAAGTATTTTATTCTCTTAGTTCCATTTAGTATTCTTTTCAATCTTCAATTTAATACTAATATGCCTTTTCTTTTATTTTTCTTGTAATGTAGTTTTATTTTTATGTCTCATTTTGTTTTCATTTAATGCTAACATTTCATTTTACTTTCTTTTCTCAATATTAGCTTTATACTCATTTTCAAGCATTTATATTTTATTTTACTTTACTTTTAATAGTAGTGTTTATTTTTCTTATAAAACTCCATTTTCACTTTCTCTTTTTTTTTTATATAATCCTATTTTTTGCATGGCAATTTTCTTTTATTCTGTTAAACTCAAAAACTATAAAAAGACTTTTAAATTAATCATCACCTTTAAATGGTATTATAATTTTCTTTATATATAGTAAAAACCCTATCATTCTTTTTATTTCTTTTGCTTTCTTCTCTTTTTTTTTTCCTTTTATTTTCATGAAATGTAAATAGTTAGGTTCTTTTTTTAGTAGTGTTTTCTAACATTTTCATTTGTCATCTTTTTATTTCTTTTACAAGCTTCTTCTTCAATTTTTTTTCTTCTCAAACTATTTTTTGTTAAACACTTTTATTTTTGTTTCCTTTGTTAGTAAACTTTCTTTCTTTTAAAATATAAAATTCTTGTGCATATTTTATTTTTAGTATTTATCATGTTCATATTTTTCTTTTTAAATGAATGTTTGTGATATACATATTTTGGCTATTTTCTTTAAATGCATGTTTAGAGTAGTTTAGGTCATTTTGTAGAAAATCATATTTAGATAATTTTAGTATTTTTAGTCTATTTTTACTCTTTTTTTGAATCATGCTAGTTTAGATTATTTTGATAAAATTGCATGAGAAAGTGTTCCATGTATCCTTTAGTTAAAAATTACATGTCATAGGATTTAAAATTTTATCCCTTTACTTATTTTGATTTGAAGTGCTATGTACATATGTTATGTATTTTTCATATTTGATTTTGGATGTTCTTTCTTTACCTCAACTTTTTTTATTTGCATGCATATGAGAAATCCTATTAAAAGAACCGATGATGATTAGTAGAGGCTAACCTTTCGATTGAATAAACGGGGTGTCTAACACTTTTTTCGATTCGTATCTTAGCCCTCAAACCCTTTTTCTCTAGTTAAACGCTTTTAAGATCAATAGCCATTTTTGTTTTTTTTAGTTTTTCTCAAAAACTAAGTGGCAACTCCATTTTTAACAAAAAAGAGTTTTCAAAATTTAGTTTTCAAGGTGTTAAGAATATTTTTCAAATATTTTTGAATTCCCTTATTTTTGAACACTTTCAGAACTCTAAAATTCCAACGCCACAACTAGTCGATCACTCAATTAATTAAGCATGTATAAAGAAAATGTCAATAATACAAGACACATGGATTTTAATATGGAAAATACAAATATGGGTAAAAAAACTACGAGACTATCCGGATCCAATAAAAACCAAGTACTATGAAAAAGATGGTTACAAGAGTTCTTATAGACAAAAGTTGACTCCACAACTTACTGATGTAATTTACTCATGCCGAATCATCGTTCACCAAAGATTGTGCTTGAGTGCTGCTAGAATCCTCCACAGACTTCACCTCTTAAGAATCCACTCAAGATCTAACAAATTGAATTTTGGGTTTTTGTTCCTGATGTTGTTCTTGAAAAGCTAGTGAGTCTTATTAGGTTTGTGGCTCAAATTTCTCAAGAAAATCAGTAGTTAAGAAGCTGGCGCTCGTAGAGCGCTCGCTGAGCACTTGAGCGCCTGCCACTCTAGAAGCTGGCTCTCGCAGGGCGCTTGAGCACCTAAAGGACAGAATGATGCGCTAGTGGGACGCTAGCTGGGCGCTTGAGTGCCGCCGCGATGTCTTGAAGCATTTTTAGGGTTTTTTTGGTTGTGGCTTATATATATGGACCATATAGTTCATCTAGGGTTAATTTAAAACATGTGTAAGATGTTTAATACTTAGAGAGAGACACAAAGAGAGGTTAGAGAGAGTATAGAGAGACACAGAGAGGCTCAGTTTGAGGCCATGCACAGAGATTGTGAGGTTGAAAGTGAAACTTATATTCCTTATTATTTAATAGTGAATTGTTTCTTCTTTCATAGAGGTATGCAGTCAGTCCAACCACATAAATTCTCGTATTCTTGTGGGAGTTCTTGTTCTTTACTTGCTTTGTGTGAATTGAAATCGTGATTTTTTTTTCGCTGTGTTAGCAGATTTTTGCCTAAAATTCCCACAACTGGTATCAGAGAGATTGGTTATTAGCTTGATCACTCGATCATAATAAAGATGGTGAACATTAGATATGAAGTTGAGAAGTTTATTAGAAAGAATGACTTCTCCATGTGGTAGAGATGGATGAAAGATATATTGATCCAACAAGGGGTCTCTAAGGCATTACTCGACAAGACAAGAAAGCCAGAAAAGATGACTGATGACGATTGGGAGGACATTGATTCCAAGGCCACGAGTTCAATTCGGTTAAATTTGAGAGATGATGTTCTTCACAACGTGCTAGATGTGGAGACAACGCACGAGATCTAGCAGAAACTGGAAGATCTCTACATGAAAATGAATATTGCCAACAAGTTGTACGTGAAGAAGCAACTGTATGGACTATAGATGAAAGACGGTACAAATCTTTTAGAACATCTAAATGTGTATAATATTCTCATCACACAGTTATCTGGGTTTGGCGTAAATGTTGATGATGAGGATAAGGCGAAACTCATGTTGGCATCGCTTTTGATATCATATGATCATCTGGTGACAATGCTGATGTATGGGAAGACCACTCCAGAACTTAAAGAGGTCGCTGGTGCTTTTTTGTCATATGAGAAGATGAAGAGGGATGGTGAATCAGATGCAGAGAGATTGCTTGTGGCTAAGTTTGAGTCAAGCAGGGAAAAGAGTAGATCTAGTGAGGAGGGTTCCAACAAAGGTAGATCTCGATCCAAGTCATGTGCAAGAAAGGATGTAAAATGCTTTTATTACCACAAAACTGGTCATTTCAAGAGCAAGTGCCAAGAATTGAAGCAGCATCTGAAGGAAAAGAAGAAAGGAAAATGCCTATAGAATCTGTCAGTTTCTCTGAGGAGTCATCAGACAGTGAGGTAGACGGAGATGTACTTTCAGTTTTCATAGATTTTATATTCTATCAAAGTCATGGATATTAGATTCAGGATGCTCATACTATTTATGCCCAACAAGAGAATAGTTTGACATGTATAAGCCTTACAATGGAGGTACAGTTCTAATAAGAAATGACACAGCATGTCAGGTCATTGGAAAGGGTATAGTGAAGATCAGGATGTTTGACGATGTTGTGAGGGTCTTAAGGAATGTCAGGCATGTTCCAAGATTAAAGAAAAATCTGACTTCTATAGAGACATTGGATTCTTTAGATTACAGGTATACAAGAAGAGGTGGAGCAATGAAGGTCAGCAAAGAATATTCAGTTATTATGAGAGGACAAAAAGTAGATGGTCTTTACAAATTGGTTGGGGACACGGTCACATAGACTGATTCCAGCATGGATGGCAGAAGACAGACATTTGGGACTTAGTCAAGTTGACGAGCAGAGTATGTCAGAAAGTAAGAAGAAGAGTGTAGTAGTCGAGGTGGAGTTTAGTTAGAAAATCTCACCCAGAAAATTGGGTGATGGTGGTTCAAGTTAACAGAAGAGGGAACAGTCAAGTGGAGAACCTTTATCTTACAAGAAAGCTACAAGCAGTATAGGAACAGTTCAGGGGCGAGTACTAGTGTCAGAGTAGGTGGAGTCTTTACAGAAGGCTAAAAAGTTAGAGTTTAAAAAACTGTCAAAGAATGAGAAGACTGTTGATTATAAGAGGGTCAAATTCAAGTGTGGCTTAGATTTGGTTTAAGTCTATTCAGGTTGAAGATTCAGAGAGAGTGGAGCACTCATACCTAGAAAAAAGAGTGCAGGTCGAGACAACACCGACAATTCTTCAATATGGTTGAAAAATTCAAGTTAATGTGGAGATTGTTGGGTTTGTGACTCGAATTTCTTAGAAAAACCAGTAGTCTAGAAGCTGGCGCTCGCAGAGTGCTTGAGTGCCTGCCAGTCTAGAAGTTGGCACTCGCTGAGCGCTTGAGCACTTGCCTGGCCCTCGCTGGGCACTCGGAGGGCGCTTGAGCGCCTGGAGACAAAATGGTGCGCTAGTGGGGCGCTAGCTGGGTGTTTGAGCGTCCTCGCGTGGCTTATATATATGAACCCTATAATTCATTTAGGGTTAATACAAAATGTGTGTAAGTTGTCTAATACTCAGAGAGAGACATAGAGAGAGGCTAGAAAGAGTATAAAGAGACGCAAAGAGGCTCAGTTTGGGGCCATACACAGAGATTGTGAGGTTGAGAGTGAAACTTGTATTCCTTATTGTTTAATAGTGGATTTTTTTCTCCCGATGAGGTAAGCAGTCAGTCGAACCACGTAATTCTTATGTTCTTGTGGGTGTTCTTGTTCTTTACTTGCTTTGTGTGGATTGAAGCCGTGGTTTTTTTTTTCGCTGTGTTAAGGGATTTGTGCCTAAAATACCAATAATTATAATGGATCATCAAGCAATGGAGCAGAATAAGCTGATGTTGCACCTCACTTCAAAACACCAATTTCTTACTATTTTTTCAATATGCACCCTACATCGGCTGTAACCCTAATAGATTTTATGAGCAGCCTGCGAAATAGATCGATCGATTGGTCTGACCATGGATCAATCGATGATCGATCCTTGTCAAGTAGTGTGTCAAGCGGTCTTTATCAATTCGTAGTATCTGTACAAATTAATCGATCGATCTCTGGACCGATCGAGCGATTTCTGTCTTATTGTAGTTTCTAATGTTCTTAAACAAATACAACCAAACTCTAAAGGAAAATGTCAAGAAATCAACGAACAAGATATAGAGATTTTGTCGCAAAATTTACCAAGATTAATACAAGATTTGGTTGAGATCTAGAATCCTAACATACTTCTTGTCGAGAATCTAAATGTTATCTTAAGAGTACATATTTGTGTGCACTTATTGCTATATTTTCATATTTATTTAATAATGTATATTTTTCAAATATTTAGATGTGAATGAATAGATATGAATATTGTTATATAAGAAATAATGGATAATATTAATGTATTATTACACAAAATAAATATATATTTCACTACAAATGAATGAGTATTTTGTTATAAGGAATAAAACTGACTCATCAATGGATATTTAGATCTGAATGAACTGAAAACTATATATTATCTTCTTTTTTTTTTTACATTAGCACCATTGTCATCGCTAAAACTAATATTATTTGTAGTTTTATGATTGTTGCAATGACAATTATTCTATTGTTAAAAGTATTTACGACAGCACGTACGCAGTAGCAAAAAACATGTTTTTTTATTAATAGTATCTACATCGGGAAATGTGCTATTGCTAAAGGGTGAATTTGTTGTTGCTAACATTGTGATGGCTTTGTGCCATCGCTAAAACCTAGCGACTCTACCTATTGCTAACCTATTTGCTATCGCAATGCTGACAAAATAGTATTTGCGATGGAAAATTCACTATTAGCGTAGACAGAGAACCAACGTACAAGGTTGTGTTTGTAGTAGTGAATAACCAAAACTAACCGAGCTTAAATTCGACATAATCAAAGGCCGAGTTAAAATAATCAAAAGTCAAAGTAGGATACTAACCGTGTACACACTATAGGAGATTATGAATGCACATAGTAGAGTCTAATATTTTTACAATTTAATTCAAAATTAAAATAACAAAATAAGATTCATGTTGTATAGAAATTCTCTTTGAAACATGATAGGAATTGGCCCAAATTTCTAAACTAGTTAGTTGCATCAACCGCAAAAAGTGAAGCTAAAACAATGGGTACGTAGAAGAATATTCTCACTGCAAGATTGATGCAGCAAGGATACAAATAGAAACATTTACAGCCATGTCCACCCTAAAATGTGTCACCCAACCATCCCATCCCATCCCATCCCATCCCAGATACTATTCTCCATGCATGTCTTAAATCAATGCCTCATCTAGAGTTCAAAATCATACAAATATATAAGCATGCAGTGCCAATTAAAGATTATTATAATGATGTTCGTTTCATTTTTTTGGTTAAGCAATTAGAGGTATTCGGACCAACTTACGCGTCTTTTGATTAATTTTTTTTTCCAAGTGTCATTAAAGTTAGATCAAACACGCCGAGTTTAGAAGATTCTTCAGATATAAATTTGACCTCATCAAGAGTTGGTGCTAAAGATTATTATTATGATGTTCTTTTCTTTTTTTGGGTTCAGCAGTTAGAGGTATTCAGACCAGCTTACTCATCTTTTGATTAATCTCTCTTTTCAAGTTCCATTAAAATTATATCAAACACGCCGAGTCTAGAAAATTCACCAGATATAAATTTGACGTCATCAAAAGTTTGAAATCATACAAATATGGATGCGGTGCTAAAGATTATTATTATGATGTTCTTTTCATTTTTTTGGTTCTGCAATTAGAGATATTTAGACCAGTTTACGTATCTTTTGATTAATCTCTCTTTTCAAGTCCCATTAAAGTTAAATCAAACACGTCCCGAGTCTAAAAAATTCACCAGAAATAAATTTGACCTTAAAGAAAATTATCAAGTTCTTCAAATTTTGGACATTTTGAATTCACAATTCGTCCGTGTCTCCACTCACCTAACGCCCGGGGTTAACTTATTTTGATGTTCTATTCAAGCTTAATCCTTTGAAAAGCCAATGCGGTAATTGCTTGTTTTCCCGACCAAATCTCGCGCTTGAATTCCCCATGCTAGCGTTGGATCGTGCGCAGCCTCCGATACCGAGTGTCAGCTCCACATCGCTCTCGTCGTCTCGACCTTTCATGGCTCCGTGATTGCTCAACGCTGCTTCATCTTCTTCCACAAATTCGACTCTGGTTGAGTTGTTTTCTCTCGCAGGCATTTGGAGATCAAATTTGTCGGTGCAACTTCTTTCCCGTGAGCTCGGATTATGTGTCATTGGAAGCCAATGTCGAACCTGTTTAATATCATTTCTCATCTCATCCATTAGGATCTTTTGAACCCTATACAGACGGTGGAGCTCTCGTACCTGCAATGTCGAATTATTTTTCCAAACAAGCATTAGGCCTTTTTTTTTTTTTTTTAAGAATTAGAACCTACATTAGGCTTATCTAAGGGCTTGTTTGGGCTAGTTTTTAAGCTGATTTTTTGGCAAAAATATATAGCTTTTAAGCTGCACTTTTGGTTCTCAAAAAAAGCCAACTAATTTTTTTCTCATCTCTTAATCCAATAAAAAAAAGTTAATACAAATCCCAAACACCTCAACTTTTTTTCAAATAAAATTATTTTAATACATTTACATAAACAACCCTACTTACAAAAAAACAAAAAAAATGATACCAATATCCCAAACACTACAACTTAGAGCCCGATTGGTTATATTAAAATTTAGCTTTTTTGCGTTTTTAGCCAAAAAAATTAAATTAAACTCAAAGTAAATTGTTTGGTAACTTAACTTTTAAACTAGTTTTTTTTTTAAAATTGGCTGTTTAAGTAAAAAGTTAGTTTTTTTACTTTTTGTTCAAAATTGATATTTTTACTCTTTTATATATTTAATATTAACAATTATATGTAGTTGTTAGTGATAGTAAATAAGTTATGAATAAATAGTATTATTGTATTTTAAAAGTAGTGGGAGTTTGATTTGAATATTCTTATAATTCGTGTTTTGATTTGATTTTTTGACTTTTTAACTTTTTTTTATTTTTTACCAAATGGTTAAAGTTAACTTTTTGCGTTTTTAATCAAAAAAGCTAAAAAATCAAATTGCCAGTCAATGTCTTAAAAGCTAAAAATAAGGACAATTTAGACATTTTAATAAAAAGTAAAAAGGTAAAAAGACTGCTACAAAAAATTATCTCAAATACTTTTACTTTTTTTTAAAATTTTTTTTAAATAAACTAAATCTCTTAAAAATCAAACTTAAAAATTATCCCAAACAGACACTAAAAAACAGAAAACGGGAATCACTCCACCATACTGCCCATTACAACCTTTCATTTGAAAGACTAACACTAACATTCCAGCCATTTTTAGCAGTACCGCTATTTTCGAAGGATTTCTCAACCTGTTGTATTCTCAAAAAATTTAAAAAAAAAAGGTTAGATAATGTTTTATTTGTTTTCTAACTTGTTTAGTTTTTTTTTTTTTTTTTTTTATTTTTTAGTTAAGTCGTCTTCTTTTTTTTGGTTGAATGGTTTACTGAGAGGATTGGAAAAAAAAAATAAAAATAGTTCAGGTATAAAATATGTATTTTGTAATTGAGTTTATATTTATATAATTTAAAACTAAAAATAAAGTGAATAAAAATTAATTTTAAAATAATTACATATTTTAGCCAAAAATTGCAGTAATCAAAGTCAAGTTTTAAATAATAAAAAGTTAACGTTCAAATAATAATCATGAATTAAATGATAAAACTTAAAAGAGTTTTAGTGTCCTATTTTTTTTTTGTAATTATTTTTGGATAAATTCTATTTATTTTTAATAATTTTAAAAGATTTTATTTTTAAAAATTATTAATGACATAAATAATCTTACCATTATCCCATAAATATGCAATGGGTAATTAAAAAAAGTGATAAATACACTTTTAATGACATAATATTGATGCTTAATTAGTTTTGTATTTTAAATTATAAAATTAGATAAATTTTGTGTTAGGTCAAGGGTTTTTTATTTATATTTTGATGATTTTTATAATTTATTTTTTAAAAATAAATCGATTTAAAAGGATAATTTTTATTATTTCCAAAAAAATAGTATTGATACAAAATGAATAAATAAGTTAAAATCTTTAGCCATATGAGACGACTCATCTTTCAAATAGATTAAACACTTAAATATTATTGAATGAGAATATTTTGTGTTGACCCCAATTGATAATTGAGTCAACATTTTAAGGTAAAGAATACTTGAAAATATCAAATATGTCAACACCTTTGAGCAAATGAGTTGACACTGTAACATATTTATTGAAGATGTTTCAGACATCAAAATTTTGAGTCGACACAAAAGAGTCGAGTCTTTTTGTATTAAAAAAAAGTCGACACAAACTAAGTTTGAATCGATACTAAAGTGTTCATTCACTTTAGTTATTCGAAATTTTGAGTCGACATAAATTGCAAATAAGTCAACACAAAAATACCGTAGTCGCCTGCAGATTTTGTGAGTCGACACAAATTAAAGAAAAGTCGACACAAAATTACTGAACGCGCCTGAAGAAATTTTGAGTCGACACTAAAGTCCAAATGAGTCGATACAAAATCACCGAAGGTTCTTACACTTTTTAGTGTCGACACCAAAAGCAAAATGAGTCGACACAGAAAGGCCCCTGTAGAAAGTTGAAGAACACATTGAGTCGACATAAAAACCATTAGAGTCGACACCGTTGTGTTGATGAGAAGAATGCAGAAATCGTGTCGACACCACAGACGATTTGAGTCGACCTAATCACTTGAAGAATTATGACTTAAACGTTTTATGTTGACCCAAAAGTAAATGTGTCAACACCTGCGACGAAATTCAAAATATGCGGCAGAGTTCAACGGTTGAATTTTTTGCTTTTAATACTCCCACTTATTTTCAATGGTCATGAAATCTCAAGAGTTTATATAATGAGTTACTTATCAGCATTTAAAACATTTGGAGACCTATAATCACTATTGTATTACTTGATTCAAAGTCAAAACCCTTAAACTCTTATTTATTGTTTGTAACTTCACCTCTTGTATTTCATCTCTTTACTTCTTATTTATTACCAATTATTTTTGTAAAGAGAATAAGTGATACTCATTAAATCTTCTTATTTATTGTATCCAATGGTGAGTCACCCTTTATCCTTTGAGTGAGTGAGTAAATCTCATCAAAAAAGAACTCAAGAAATTAGAAGAAAAACATGGGTGTGTTTTTCGTAAGATCGTCTTGAAGTTGTAAAAAGTTTTGAATGCATCCGTAAGTATTCTGAATTAGTGAAATTTTCAAAGGGAGTCTTGAAAAGTGGACGTAGACTTGTAAGAAACAGAATCACTATAAATCTTGGTGTCTGGTTCATTTTCTCTATCCCTAACCACTTTAATATTTGTATTGCTTTTTTCCTTGTTAATACTTGCTATATTTGTTTACAAAATTAAAAAATTTTCGAAAAGGTTTTAAAATTGTCATTATCTTTTTAAGACCCAATTCATCCCCTCTCTTGAGTTGTCTAGAATTAATAATAAGTATCAGAGTTTGAGCTCTTATTTTTTGATTTAACAGTCTAAGAATTTATATGACAACCACTAACATCGGACCTATTCAAATAAATAATATATTAATATTTATATAATATATATATATAAGTAATAAATTTCACTTCTAAAAATAAATTAATATTAATTTGTTTGTTTCATTAAATTAATTTATTATTTTCATCCATAACTTTTGTTGAAAGCCCACCCAACAAAATATTATTTTCATCCATAAACTCTTTGTGTCCAACATTTTTTTCTTTTGAAAAAATAGTCTCCATTTCCAAAGGCATGCGCAAAATTTTTAAAAATAAAGAAGAAAATTCATCCTTGTCAACTTTTTAATTTTCATCGTACGAACCACTTAAAATTATAAAAATTAATTTTTAATAAAAACATTTTTTTGTTGTAATAGACGAAGATTTACCAAAAGAACCCTCTTCAAAGGTTTAACAAAAATCAAAATTTTCTTGTCTATATGCCACAACTATAAAATGTTGAATAAAACAATGAGTATAATCTATGCTATTATATTAAGAGACTACTTATTTGGTGTTCTCTGTAAAGTAAAATCGTATGAATTTTTTAATACCAAAAATATCTCAATTTCGTATTATTATAAATTTGAAATTGTATGTAGTTTTTGTTTTTGTCCATTACTTAATTAAAAATTATAATTACTCAACATTTTAAAATAGAATTTAACTTCTTTTAATTACTTTAATTCAAAAAGATTCAATTTCACTTGTATGCGTGTGCCAACTGCTAATTTAGTTATTAAGCTATTAATTAATGAGTGCCCGTTAAGATTTCACCTAGTGCGGTTATGCCATTTTGGTTGTTAATTACCATATAAATAAAATTTAGAAATAATTTTAAAATTTAAAATGATTGGACCGAATTCACGAAAATATGTAGAATCACAAAGTAAATTTGGTTTATTCATTTTAAATTATGAAATTATTTCTTTTTTTTTGGAATTTTAAAAATATAGTTTATTACTCAATGGTTTTGCCTCAAAGTCATATGTATAGAGGCAGAGCAATACTCTTATCGCTGGAGGGTCAAGAAGCTATCATGAAAGGAATGGATGTATGTTTGTGAAGGATGTCTAAATAATTTGTCAATTCATTATAACTAACTCAAACTCAATTCAACTCGATTGTTGCGAGTTACATGAGTGAGTAGATTGAATTAAGCGATGTGAGTTAAAAAAATAAAAATAGTGAGTTGATTGCTGATTATGTTTTTTCAACCTGCCATCAACTCAACCCAATTCGTTTAAAATATATATTAATTATCGTATTCTCACATACGATGAACCTCAACCTCATATACATACTTATATTTATATAAATTTCTTATAATTTACTGGAACAAATTATAATATTTATAGTTTTAATTATTTAATTATATGTTGTAAATATTTTTTAACAAGCATACAATGTAAATATTATTGTTAGATATATTTTATTATGTTATTGCTATTATAATTATTAAATTACTATTTTTATTTTAGTTAGTTTTTTACTTGATGTGTTAAATATGATTTTTTTTAAAGATTGCAATAGGTTTTTATTTTTAGAAACAAATTTTAAGTAAAATATTATTAACATTTTACAATTTCTTAACTTGCAAAACCGTTTAAACTGCGAGTTGAAATCGCCAAAAATTATTATCTAACCTGCTGATTTTGATGATCAGTAGGTTGGTAATATGTTGAAAAAATGATCATCTGCCCAATGTGGATTGGTTAAAAAAAAATTTTAACCCGCCACACCCCAACCCGTGCACACCCCATTGTCTATGGCAAAAAATTTATTCAATCGAATTTAAATGATTTTAATAATTATTAAAATTAAATTAATTAGAGACTAAATGAAGTATAAAACATACAAATGAATAAGTAGTTTGACGAAAAATAAATTTCATACTAACTATATTATATTAAAAATAAAAAATAAAAATTATTTGTACTCAAATTTAAGGCCTTATTTGGGCTAAGATTCGAAACTTTGACTTATTTTTGTGTTTTCCATTTTTTTTTAATTTTTTGACTAAAATTTATTAGTTCATTAAAGTGTTTCAATGAGAGAAATCGAAAAAGTACTGAAAAAAATTAATATAAAAAAAGCTTAATAAAAATAAAAGTAAACAATATTTTTCATGTTTTGGTCAAATAATTTTATTTTCCCATCTTATTTCATGATTTTACTTTTTGACTTTTTAGCTTTTTTATTTTTTTGCCAAATAAACTATGTTAATTTTTTTTACATTTTTAAGCAAAAAGCTAAAAAGTTTGAATTGTAAAATAGACCCTTATTTTCCCATCTTGTTAGGTATGTGGAGCCTAATTATTTTGGGTGTTCGACCCATAACCCATTCCATCCCAGAAGCATCGCAGATGAAAATAATTTTTTTAATGAAACTTAATCTATGAAACAGAGGCGAGAGTAGTTAGGCCCAACCCGATTATGAGTCTTTATATTTGTTTTTTCAGTTAGGATTTGGTATTCTTATAAGTTATACTGTCTCTTATCATAGCAAAGACCACCATAACTCTTTGGACGTAACTCTAGTGTTGAGTAAACCACATAAATTGTGTTTTTGTGTGTGTGATTATCTAATTTTTATTGGTTATTTTCATTTTCTACTATAACAATTCTAATGAGGGATATCAAAATATTATCATAGTTTACTAAAAATAAAAATAAAACATTTAAACAATTCTCCCAAACGGCACCCTAGTTTAGAGCTTGATGGGCATCAAGTTTAAAGGCTAACTTTTTTTACTATTTTTCATTTTAGCTAATTAAAAACTAAAGTAGCTACAAAGTAAGTTGTTCGTTCAAATTGGAGATTATTACTTTTTTAATATTATTGATTATAACGATTATATATAATTGACATTAATAGTAAATAAGTTATTAAATATGAGTATTATTATTTTTCGTAATAAAATGAGAGTTTGAATAAAATATTTTAGGAATCAATATTTTAGTTTGATTTTTTTGTTTTTAGCTTTCTGACTAAGTGTGTGTTTGGTCTAACTTCATATATATAGCTTTTTATTTTTTTAGTGAATTTTTGTCCATTAATCTAAATGAATGTAATTTCTAGATTTCTCCCAACGTGAGAAATCAAAAAGTAAAAATTTTTATCTAAAAAATAATCAGATGAAATAAAAATTAAAAAAACTAACTTAACTGATTTTTCTTTGGCTTTTTTTATCTTTTGTAAATGTTTTTCAATTTTGACCTCAAAATGCATACTTCTTAGATTCATCCCGTCACCAAAAACCAACTAAAAAGTATAAACCAAATATAAAAAACTCAAAAAATACAAAAGAAAACTCCGAAAATACCCATTAGACTTTTTAGACCAAACGTAAACTTAGAGAAAATGTGTGATTAGAAGGGAAGAAAGAGAGAGAGAGAGAATTGGATCGGACCTGCTGTTTGAACATGTGTTCGTGCATGAGCATCGTCTTCTTGATGGACTCTATGTTATGGTGTTCCAGCATCGGATTCATGGTATCAATAAGAATTGCTCTTGAGTCCTCCTTTTCCCCCTTATTTCGGAAGTAGTCCTCCCTTTCATCCAGTGGAATATTCACAGAAAAACTATTATTGTTTGGGGTTGAAGTTAATGGATTCGTCGTAAATAGAATTTTGGTTCCCATGCCTGAAATGCTATAAGAATTATTAAAACAATTTGCTAATTCTATAAAAGAAATGAGGAAAAATGAAAGAAAAGAAAAATACCCTCACAAAGCAATAAAGCACATATTTAATGTAAAAGTTGTAAACAGGTAAAAATTAATTATTAAAAGAAAGAAGTTAAAACAGTATTAAAAAAACGTGTTTGAAAATTATTTTTCAAAGTTTTACAAATTATTTTAATTTGGCCCATAAACGTAAAATAGAAGACGCAAACAATAAGCTTTTACAGATTTTTTTTTAATTTAAAAAAACTAAGTTTTGACAAATTCTCCAAATAAAACCCATGCTTTCACAAAGAGAAAGAATGAAAAGATTGGCAATGAATGTGAAGTTATTGCGTAGGTATCACGTGGCATCGCTAACGTGGTATTTTTTGTAAAAAGAAATATTTATTAATTTTAAATGGATCATTTTTTATCTTTTATTTATACTCAACAAGAGTAAATTACTATTGTCCCATCCAAAAAAATTTTTACTATATAATTGGATATGAGTATAACTAAAACAATATCACATGTTACTCCAGAACTACCGAATAAATATTTTCTATATACATTTATACAAAGTTAGAACAAAAGGATTTTTTTTCTATGCCTTTAATCCAACAGTTATGTGATGTTACAAGAGAGAAATCCGACTTTTCATATATTAGGTGTACTGTTGGCCTAATAATGTTTCAATGATCGTTTTGATGATAACAAATCTAAGTATCTAATTGTGCAAATTGAGATTGTTTATAGAAAATATATATTTAGCACAATCGAACATACAAAGTGAAAGCCATGAAGCAAAATTCAAATCAAACACTTTGACTACAAGGTTTTGAAGTAATGCAAAGTTGAAGCATTAACGACTATGAGTTAAATTTTATTTGTATCGAAATTAGAATCTATGTAAATTCACAAAATTCATAATTATATCTCTTGAAATTCATAGTAATCTTAGAAACTTCTAAAAATATTTTTTCAAAATAAAGAAGTGTTTGAAACCACTTTTCAAAATCTAAATTTTGAACTTTTAAAAAGTTCAGTCGATTAATGCATAGCATTCAGTCAACTCAAACTGGTCTGCCAAACAAGAAGCAAATTCAAAGCAGCCCAATCGACTGACCCACAGGTCCAGTCGACTGAATGTTTATATATGGCAATACAGTCGACTGACTGGACCACCACAGTCGACTAAATAGGCATTTTTTTTAAAAATGACTGCAACGGCTAGTTTGACATTACCACATTTAGCCCAACGGCTAGTTTAGACTTTTGGATTATAGATAGAGTCCTTGTGCTCTGGTTTTATACACTTCAAACATTTAAATCATTCTCTCTTGTATACTCTCTACTTATGCTTAAATTTCTTAAGTTTTCGATCATATTTTTTTAGAGAAAAAATTTTAAAATTCTCATAGAGTTTCATTGATATATATTCTTTAAGAAGTGAGTTAGTGTGCTAATATC
>JAULJZ010175431.1:0-23490 GCA_032270985.1 Heliamphora pulchella
TTCTATTTTTACTTTATTTCCTTAATAGGATTCTTGTACTTATCTTTATCTTTAACCTAATAATATATAAATGATATATGGGTGAAAGAGGCTAATTAACCTCCCTAAACTCTTTTTTCTCGTCTCCTTTCTTCTTTTCTATCTCTCCTTCTTCCTTCTTCCTTCTTCAAACCTTAAATCCATTTCTTACTATTCAACTTCTTACACATATGTCCCCTTGTATATTTCTCATCGCACTTAAATCCAAAGGCCTTTGACTCTTTTTTCTTCGATTTCTTCTTGCGTAATCCTCTTGAAGGGTAAAATGGTTGACAATTGGTGATTTGTATTCCCCAAATATAAATCTATCGGTTCTTGGATTGAATTTGGTACTTCTATGGATTGCTTCAATACTTTCTTCTTGAAGTTTGACTAGTCCTATAGCTTGAGTTATATCCATGGGTTGAAACATCTTCACCCCTGTTCTAATTTCATCCTTTAGGCCACTGATGAAGCAACTGACGAAGAAATTCTTGGGTAGATCGTGAGTTTTATTTACCAGCTCTTTGAATCTGTCTTGGTACACCCTGACCGTAGAAGTTTGTCTTAATTTTGTAAGTTCTGCCATAGCATCTTCATTGGTGTTTGGGCCAAATCTAGTGAGAATTGCTTGCGTGAAAACCCTCCAATGAGCTTGTTGGTGACATTTCTCAAACCACTGGAACCATTGTAGAGCCTTCCCTTCAAGATGTAGATATGCCAATCTGACCTTGTTTTGTTCCTCAATTTGATTATACTCGAAAAATCTCTCGCACTTCCTGATGGATTTTCTCATTCAAATCTAGGAAATTCAACTCTTGCATATCTGGTATTGAAGGAATTATCAGAATTGCCAGCAGCAGTTGGGTTAGCTCTTGCTTGTAAAGATTCTACTTGTTCTTGTTGGGATCCATAAATCTTGGCAGCCATCTGCTCGTATTTGAGGCTCATGGCCGAAATGAATTATTTGTTGTTGATATCCTTCAAAGAATTTTTGATGTCACTAATGTCTTGAGCTTGTCTGTCACAGCTTTCCTTCAGTGCTTTGATTGCTTCCTCGGTTCTCCTTGATTCTTGCCCTCTAGTCCCTTCAACCATTTCTGATAATTCTCACAGGCCAAAGAAGGTCAGCTCTGATACCAGATGATATAACTAGAAAGAAGAATGCAAATGATACTCTCCTATCAGCTGAAAAATGAACAATTTTCATACATCCTCACTCGACAAATGGCTAATTATATAGCCTTATCTCCTAACTACTCTAACTACCTTTTTAACTAACTACGAAGACTATTCTGTTGATCATAACACAACCATTATTAATCCATTGATCGATGGGTAAAAAACTAATAAATGAAATTATAGTATGAAAAGAACAAGTGTCAAACCTTGACACCTAGTAGAAACTTACCTACTCGTACATCAATATTGCATGAAGATTCAGAGTTTGTCTCCAAAGTCCATCTACAATGAACCTGATATATCAAAAAAACAATAATGAGCACGATAAAAATGAAAGAAAAAATTCTCTCTCTCTCTCTGGTATGCTAAATTCTCAGTACAAAGATAATACCAGGTACTAGTGTGAAAAGAACATAAAGTGACAAATCTAATATTCATCTCTTCTTTTTTTTTTTTTAATATTATGATCTATAACAATTTGACTGTCTAACAAGGAACTGTAACTGAATGTCAATGTTAATTATCATGATCAAAGTCTACAAAACTGGGTTTGTCGAAACTATATATAAGGCAACAATCGCTATGGCCTCCATTGTATATTGTAAATATGTTCCACAACAATCTCCAAAATTAAAGATTATCGTTGGAGATAAAAAAATAAATATACGCCATTGGAGTTACAAGTAAAGAAAGATGATCAAAAAAATTTCGTTGGGGAAATTGGCCAGATTATCAAGAATGACAAGGATCTATCTGATGATTCCAAAGCACCACCAAAAGTTCATGCATTTCTCTTAAAAGGTCACAAATAATACCCTGCACAGTATTCAAACTCGCCTGAATTATCTACGAAGATATTCACAAAATTGCCAGAACTATGCATCGACAAAATATCAAAATGTTGGGGTGTTGATGTACTATTTATGTTAACTGCCGAAATAGTAGTTAAATAAGCATATGGAACACATTGTGTTCTCGAATATCAAGATAACCAATAACAATTATTTATTAATTTTTCTGTTTCTATAGGCATGAAATAAAATTTTGTTTTTTTTCCATTGAAATGTCCAAAACATTTCCATTTCCTTGGAATCCAATTCCACATATTAATGGAATATCGAAATTCCAATGTTTCCATGGGAACACTCGAAAACATGACCAAAACAGACTGCAACGCACCAAGTGTTCGCTTCTATTTCTTAAGAGAGAGAGAGAGAGAGAGAGATTTGAGGAAAACCAAAAAAAAATCTCAAATCTATTATAGAATTTAAGAAATTAGATAAAGCAAGTATGATTACTTCATTTATTCTCTTTCTTTGAGCAAATTACTCGTTTTACAAAAATTGTCACATATATTTTTTCATTTCCTTTTAATCTCTACAACTATTAGAAATTCTCAATTTCTTATGTTTGTTTCCTTTCAATCCTACATGGTTTTATGTAGCAATGAAATATTGGACATTATTATAGGTTTCTAATTATTTTGTAGCAACATTAATCCAATTCTAGTGTAGCTTTCAAATGTCTAGTTATATATAACCCTTAAATTTGCTTTCAAACGTCTAATTTTATGTAACCCTTAAATTTGTTTGCTAGCCTTAGAAGTTAGAAGCACATAAAAATTTAGTTCATGTATCCAAATGTTTCTTTGTGTTTCGTTATGTTTTCATTAGGCTTTCGAAATGTTTTCGTTTCTAAGCCAACTGAAATGATCCACAAAAAGAAAATTCCGATCACTATCTATAATTAAGGAGTGACCCGAGAAAACAAACTCCAATAGAAATATCTGATTCAAGACATTATAGAAATATCCTATTTCATATTAAGGGCGGGTACTAAGGGTTGTGCTTTAGCTATAATTGGGACAAAAGACTTAGAATTCATTTGTTTCAACGTAAAATATTATCTGGTAAAATATTTTACCAAGTTTTCACTGTTTGGTTAACAAAAAGCAAGTAAAATAATTTTTTAAGTAAAATATTTTACATCATAAGATGAAATTGTTTTTCTTTAAATAAATTGATAAGTTGTTTTTCGTTTTTTAAGAGACGTGTCTTGAGTTTGACCCTTTCCAAATTTTTTGATTTTTTTTTTTGTGTCGATTTCTAAAACTAAGACACAAAAGCAAACAGCGTTTGGGATAGTTTTTTAAATATTTTTTTATATGGTTTTTTTTGGTCTTTAATGAAATTCTTTTACGTTAGTTCTAGCAATGATATTTTTTAGATTTCTCTAATTACGAGAAACTAAGAAAGTAAAAAAAGTGACCAAAAATAGAAAAAAAATCATTTAAGACGAAAAAAACCTTAAAAAGCCACTTTTGTGGCTTTTAAAGGCTTTTTTCATCTTTAGTGAATTTCTTTTATGTTAGTTCAAAAATGATACTTTTAAAATTTATCTCATTACGAGATACTAGAAAAGCAAAAAAAAAAAAACTCAAAAAATTTTTATTTTGAAAATATTTGTCATGTGCCAACCCACTACAAAATAAAAATGGAAAAACACGTCTTTTATAAAAATATTTTACATCGAAAATATTTTACTAAAAAAATATTTTATATTGAAACGAACAGAGCCTTAGTTTGGTTTGGTTTGATTCCAGAGTTGGGGCTTAATTTTCGTGCATAGGAAATTACTAAAAATATATATCACATTCAAGAATATAGACAAATAATCCACAGCAAAACATTATGCAGTGTAGAGAAAAAATATGTTATCGCACCACATGAGATATTAAACAACAAAGATGTCTAGGCTATTTGTACCTCAAAGTTCGCCCCAAATGGTACATCATGCACTTTTTGTACTGTCTCAAACACCTAATGCAGGAGAAATTAGGAAGTCATTTAGTTACATAAAATGTCATTATAAAGGCAAAAGAAAAAAATCAACAGAAATCAATAACAAAAAAAATACATCACAGAAAACTAATCAAATTAGCATATGAAATAAGTAATCGCACCAGGTGTTTCTTATCTGGTGATAAAACAGCATGCTGCAGCTCTGTCACTGCTGTGACTGAAGGGCCAATGGGACTGTTACACAGCGATCTAAATGTTATCTCTCTGACTTGACCATCATATTCATCAGCATCATTCCACGGGCCAATCTATAATTAGCAATGAAGAATATATATTTTTTTCAGGTTATCATCAGCAGGTTGTGGAACAAAAATTAGCGTCTTTCCCTAGGGTTAAAGGAATTCAGATACATCTCATGGTGAGGATCTCACGGTGAGGATTTGATATAGGGAAGTGTATTGGAAGAATGACTAGAAACAAAATCCACAAGCTGTTTGGATTAGATATATTCTCCCTAAGAGAAAATGAAAATAAAAGATTTTTAACTCAAATCATCTGTGTGGCCCTAAATGTTGTGGATTTGAGTCAAAACCCAACTAAATCCAACCGACAAGTCTCGTTGAAGCACGCAATCAAGCCACAAACGAATAACGAATCAAGAAAGAAAGCAAACCACCAACCAAGATGCACACACACAAGTTTTACGTGGTTCGACAATGGGTGCCTACGTCCACGGGCTCACACTTTCACTATATTTAATATAGAATAGGTTATAAGTATTTTGGGGCACACAAGAGAAGAAGAGAACTCAGAAAAACTTAAAAAACTCAAGGTGGCGCAAACCCTAGCAGCCTTTAAAATGCTGTTCTCGCACAGACCGCTCAAGCGGTCAAGCCGTGCTCTTGATTTCTATTGCAAACTGTGCAAGATACTGCAAGTTGCATTAGACCGCTCGAGCGGTCTCACCACTGCTCGATCAAGCTATCCCTGTTTAAAGATTTTCTTCACCTCTAACATTAAGGCCTTACAACTTATTTATAATAAAACCCTAAAGGAAAAGGAACAACCAATTAAGCAATTGGATCCCGCCAAATCCCTAATTAGCAAAAAATTTCCAAAACCAAAAAAATTGAGATAACCCATATTTGGCTACTAGGAACTTATAGAAACATGCCAAGCAAGACGCGCACACAAAAAAAAAAAGAAAAAAGAAATTTCCCAAAAAAAATTATTACTGATTCCAATTTTTCCTAAAATGGTAAAATTGCGACTTTCAAGGCCTATATGATGAAATTTGACCGAAAACTACCTTAGGTGCAAGCATTGAGTCTTGCTCATTGGGTCATTTCTAGTCAAACATGGGCCTTTAGAGGCTAATATGCCAATGTCAAACCATGCCTCGGCTATGACCATCTTGTCTTCCGATAGTCATAGGGTTTTATAAATGAAAGATGTAGGAGCTCTGCATCATCCTCCCCAGCTTAGATTGGCCCTCAAATTCGAGTCTCATCAGGCGACCTATCTCCTCGGAATGGAATCAGGTGCTTCACATTAAAGACATCCAATGTAGGGATATGACTTGGATGTTTCGGACAATATATATTCGGGCTGATTTTCTAAACATCTCCACATGGCCATTTTTTTTTCCGCAAGCTTGTTATAATCTTTTGCTCAGATTCTATCATTGGTGAGGACAACATACTGAAAATCACCTTCATTGAATTCCACAAGGCCTCTCTTCATATCAGCTTGCTCCTTATATTTGACAGCGTTCTCCTCCAGTTTCAATTGTGTGGCTTTATGAACAAGTTGCAATTAGTCAAGTCTTCAACCTTGACATGGAATCTCTTCAAAACAAGGACAGGGTCAAGGTATGTCGGAGATCGCAGAATAAAATGGGCAAAAACTAGTGCTATGATTGGCAGAGTGGTTGAAGGTAAATTCTGTTGGCATATCCTCAAATCCCACATCTTTACATGATCCAGAACTCAACACCATTACAAATTGCCGAATGACCAATTTACCACTTTTGTTTGCCTATCTGTTTGGGGATGGTAGGCAATAGCATGTACAGACCTGCACTAGTAGCAACCCTCTTTGACATTTGACAAATATGGCATCCTTTCACGAATTTATAGATCTCCTTTTGTAAGGATTACCAATAATAAGATGTTGCCACTAGTTTGAAGGTCATGTCTTGTCCCACACGTCCTTCATTATGCAGCTCCTTGATAGTTTTTAATTGCAAGTTGGAATTTGGATGCACAACTAATTTCCCTTGAATACAAAGCCATCCTGAACATGGTATTTGGATGGTTCACCAATTGCTAGGTTTTCTATCACTCTGGAAAAGAAAGGATCAATCGCTAATAAATCATGAAAACTATCAAACCCAAGTACCTTTGTACGCATAAGTGTAAGAAAATCTTTACAAAGAAAATGGAATTAGATTAAGATATGGATATGTGGATTTGTGCGTTGGTGTGTGGGTGTGTGGAATTGAATTTGATTTTTAAAGAACAAGTCTTTCTTGAAATGTAAATCAGATTTTGTATCTAATATGATTACATATATTGATATGGATGCACACCACCAGCCCTTGTCCAGGCAGTTTGGAACAGGGGTCTCATTTAACTTTTTCTCGTTTTTTTTTTTTTTTTGGTCTTTTAAGCTACCGAGTTCCTAGGGCGGGCATAATCAATTGGATCTACTAGGTGACCGACCTTAAGTTAAGACAATTTCACTAGAAGTTCTATTTCAAACATCGATGCACTGCTTTTCACCCAATTTTAAGGAAAATAGGAACTTGTGCCCAAACCTTGTTATCCGGACCAATCTGCCTCGGGTGCCAAAATCCATGGCATGACATAACTTTATAGACTTCAAAAAATATTACATTTCTCGTACTTTACAACTTCTCGATCAATAACATTCGTTTGTTTTTGACAATATTTTTGTTGACTATCTAAACTAAAGTATCAACAATTTCCATTTGATACACTATCTAAAGTATCTCCTAACAAATGCGCTAAAAATTTTCTGAAGTTGAGTGCATGTGTGCCAATGCTTCTAAAAGACTCTAAAATTTTCTTCTGTGAAATTTTATACGCCTGTTGGTCATGATAAAAGGCCTCAAACTTCAACACAACTTTGAATAGGTCACCATGCTGAAAGTAAGATGGTTATGAATGAAAATAAATGGGAATTTTGTTTTTTGGAGGGCAGCGGATTTTTTTTCTCCTTTTTTTGCAGCTTCATTTTTTACGGCTATTTTCTTTGTTATTTTCTAAATAACTGGAATGGATCAAGGGCGTTTGGATTAAGCTAGTTGAAAAAAGACTCATTTGGTGTGGTTGTTTAGTCAAAACATGGGTTCTGAATATGGAGTCTGGTGCAACTAATTAAATTTGGATCAAGCTATAGATCTGGTCAAGTTGTGTGAGATTTGGCTTAAAAGAAATGAGTGGGGTTTATTTTGAGTTGGGTCGGGTTGAGATTGAATTGCTTGTGTATGATGCGGGATAGGGCCGTGACAGAGTGGAATCCGAGCAATAAGGTAGACACCTTAAAATTAGGGTTATTTTTTGTTACAGTGATGAAATTTTATGAGGTAATTGTGTAGGAATCACATGTTCAAGATAATCAAAGGTGTTTAAAATCTTTGTGAGTAAAGGGAAGGCTAGAGTAAAATTTCAATTGAAAATTTACTCAATGCTATATGTAAGTATCTTTCAAATGTAAAACTCAGTTATACTCAAAATTCTTTATCAAAATGTTGTTTGCAAAATCCAATGGAATAAATCGCTAGAAAATGGATTTAAAAGTTACATGCAGCATCTTCAGAAGGTTCTACAATGGGTACTTTAAATAGACCTGTTTAGTGTCCTACAAAAGGGACGTTTAATAAACCAGTTTATTTGATATGAGAAGACGTTTTTTCCACTTTAAGTGCATTAAATTCAACACGTGAAAAAAATTAGTATGATACAAATGTGATATATGCACAAAAATTTATGTTTAGCTGAAATGGTGGGCACATTATGGTTAAAATATAGAGCACATGATGTTTTATACAATCATTTGATTATTCGAAGGAACATTTTATGGTTTTGATTATGATTTTTCTCTATGGGGATGTGCCTTGGTATAACTGTTATAGACCGGTCGATATAAAATTTTCATAAGATGGAACATGATTGAGATTTGATTTTGTGTACATTGTATATATATGAAGAGGTGGTTGAACAACTCGAGGTAGCAAAGAAACCCTAGAAAAAGCACACATTGAAATAAGCAACCAAGAGGAATCACAAGAATCTTCTCTCTCCCAGAGAGGAATCACGAGCAGCCCTAGTCTATCAAAATGCATTTGACAGGAGCTTTTTGTTGGGACTTGGGATCCTATTATAGGGTTCAAGCGCCTCAAAAAATGAGTTATCCCATCTTTTTGATTTTTGAACATTAGATGTCTAAGTGTGCACTCTTAAAAAGTGCCTACTCATAGGGGTCCTAATGTAGGTACAAAACGATAGGGCATGCAATGTGAAGAGCTTGTGAGTGCCTTCACGTGTGCCAATGGATCTGTGTGCCACTATTGGTATCACTATGGTGGGCCATTCAGTTCCCACATTTGCACATAAGCACCAGAACCTTAACACTAGATTGGGAGTAGAACCAAGAACTTACACTTAGGATCACTAGGGCGATAAGTGACTTGAAATCTAAACCGAAGTTCGTCAAGATCGCTCAACCAATAAATCCTTTTGCGTGGTTAGACTCTCTTGACCCGCCTTATGACAAAAGGGTTGTTGATCAAAACCTCTAACACCTTAGCACTCATATCACCGGGTTAACAGGATACCTTGAAGTTCGTATCAAAGGGCAACAAAGACATATTGCAAGTACTTCTGGTGCCCAATGATACGACAACCAAGTTCTGCTACTTGGTATGACAGACTTACCCCAAAGAGATCAGATCAAGGGAGATGTGACACGTGTCTTACCTAAGCTATATCCCTCCCCTAGTTCACCCCTATATAAAAGACGAATAATCCTGTGGATATATATTTACTGCCACCCTTTTCTTCTTTAAGGTTGTTAGGTTATGAACTCCCCCACCTTCAGTGATCTCCAGCTCTCATAATGCCTACATCGTCTATGACTGACTGACCTGCCAAGTCAAATCGTTGCCACACTTATTCCCACCTACTGACAAAAAAAAAAAAAAACATGTTCATATTAGTCAAGCTCAATACCCAGACTATAAAAATAGAAAAAGAAAACACAGCTAAAAGGCTAGAACATCAGGTTCTAAGCAAGCCTCGAAAAACATCTGCTGCACTTTTTTCCCCTCAATGACCTCAACACTTTAAAAGAATGGTTCAGACACATGACGTGAATGTGCTATGGATATTTAATTCATAGGTATATATGAACCATATATTTCCGTTAGGTAAAGATATCATTCCTGCATCCATAACCTTAGTACTAGAAGCTAGTATCATTATATAAGCTAATAGTTGATGTTGAGATTTGCCATCCAAATTAAACCGAAGCTTGATATCAACTGAAATTGAAAGAATTCAGCTTAAGGACAACCAAAATTTTAATAAGCCAAGCTTAAGAAAAAGCCATAACCTATCAAGCTAAACTCACCAGAATTTCAGGTCATCTGCTCAATTCAAACTTTATTTGTCAGTTTGACAAGAACAACCATGTTCAAATAGCCATGTATTTGCATATCCACAAATGAGACATCAGAGATCCTAGTACACCAATTCACCCTAATCTGAAGGACTGATTTGCAATGCTTGAATATCATAGAGGACAAGCATAAAAAGTGAACAAGTGTATACCAACACAAATACCAAAAGTTAGTTTTGCAGATACACAAATTATCAAACTGCAAAAGTTCAATGAAAAATAATCAGAATAACTACTGCAACTAGAAAGACAGAACAGAGCTCAGGACAGCATATGTGGTATTTCCAATTACTTGTCGTGCTCTACTTTTGCCAAAAAAAATGAAACTAATAAACACTTCTTAACTAAAAAGAAGAGATTAAATCTTAGCATGCAAGCAAGTAGCTCATAGACTGAAAACTTATTAAATTCATCATCATGCGAAACCAATTTAACCAATCAAAAAAATCGAATTCGAAAGGACATGTAATTATTATCAATGCAATATCATGGTACTTACAGAGACATTAGTGTCCTTTCGAACTGAATGAAACTCAATAGTAAAATTTAAACCACCACTCAACAACTGGTCAAAGAATTGCTCTACTGCGCTTGGGAAAACACACTGAAGTAAATTAATACACAGAATATTAGCACAAAACAGAAAAAAATAAATACTCAATGATAGTGCAACAAAAGTAATACATACACTGTGTATACCAACTATAGCTGCTTCTTTAATGAAAGGAGACTTCACAGTCTTTGGCATTGTTTCTTGAGGAACACTAGCCTGGCTTTTATTGCCTCTAACAGAGCTGATATGTGCAAGAAATGCAGACTGTTCCCTCTCCTGTATATAACAATAAAAATAGATCAATCAGAGGAGTTCAATCAAAGACAAATGTAAAATGTCAAGCTCAGGGACTTGCAAGCTGACTAACCTAATTCAAGGGGAGGAATCAGGAGTGATATGTCATATAGTTCATAGGAGTACCAACATGAATTCCATTATTCATAAGAACTAAACTAATAGTATTTCTCTCTTTTAAAAAAAGTGTTAAGGCAATTGGTGATCTAACAAGGTATTAGAGCTCTTATTATCAGAGATCTTGGATTCAAATCTTGTCATCCCCATTATCCCTGCCGTTGTACACTTTTGTTCTGCGTGGTTTTGTACAACTGATTCAAGTCTGTTTGTCTCTCAGAGGGGAAGATTCTGCATGTGCGAGATAAGGTTGCACACGAGGAGGAGTGTAAGCTTGATTTATATAATAAATTGTTGGATCTATTTTCTATCAACTTAAGCTTTTGGAATAATTAGTAATCTCGCCTAACAAATATTAAGCTTGATGTACACAATGTTTGTTATGATGTTTGTACTATCACATTCCATCCCCAATATCAAAGTTCTTGCTCAAACATTAAACAAAAATAGACAGAAAAGGCATCTTACAGCCAACAAAAGGTTAAGCAAGAATGGTTCATCACTTCTCAATATGCTTTGAGACAAATAATCCCAAACAATCCAAATTATGCTTGTGGAAACCGTCTTGTATCTTAAATACATAAACAGGTTCAGAAAATGAGTGAAAAAAATGCTAGAGAATGTAGAAAATGGATCACAAAGCATAAGAAGCAGACCTTATCAGCTTCTACTATTCCACGAAAATTCTTCAAACCATGCTGTAATGCTCTCACCACATGATTTCTGTTCCAAAATGAAGCAAATCTGTATCTGACTCTACCTGAAAATAGGCAGGCATAATTCATCATTATATTTTAACAATTATCTTTTTCTTTTGTTATGCAGGAACAAAAGTAGGACTCCTACAATTTAAGCTACCTATTAAAGATCTTACTTTAATGCTGAAACAATTACTTCATCTTCAAAAAATGACAAAATAATTGGAAATAAGTACTGGTAAAACTCAAACTGCAGACAGAAATTTCTAGAACCACCAGTTACTGCTTGGTTTATATCATCAACATCCACAGTCCATACTAGTAATGCACAACATGATATCCAGTAATAAAGTTTTCTGAGAACAGAAATATTTATCTCATCAAGAAAATCTTTACAAAGAAAATTGAACCACACTTAAGAAAGTCATAATCTATTAATCTCTAAAGTCTGTGCAGGGGCCAAGTCCTTCAAGCACTCATTGAAAGGACTTTAGTATTCTTGCTACTTGAAAAAGAAGAGTGGGTTAAATATGATAATAACTCATGTTGTTTGGTAGAAAATGAAGGAAAAGGTGGCGCTGATGGGAGAGTTGTCTTAATCCTTGAAAGGTAGAGTAAGGAAGATTTAGATAGTACACCATCTCTGATGTAGGTAAACCAAACGAAGCTTGCAGATAAAATTTTTAAATCCAAACTTTCAAGAGAGAAAGCTGTTGTTTAAAAGTCATCTAGTAAGCTTGCTAATTCATAGGTGGTAAAGGAGTTCATAGTCTTCTTTTTTTGGGATGTGCTGCTCTATTGTGCCGATTTCTCTTGGGTTGTGAGATCTAATTTTTGTTTTTTGTATTTTGTTGGCCCGGTCTCTTGGGCTCGTTAGAGGCTATGTTTGGGATTGTATAGAGATTCATTGTGTATTCTCCCTTTTTTGGTAATAAAATCTTTCTTTCCAAAAACAATTCTCTAAAACAAGCACAACCTACTGTTGATCCTCAGAGACGACGGTGAATGTGGCCAAATTTTGTGAACAAATCATTATTTTGGGCTATAGTAGATTGAAAGATCTCCCCTCTGAACCAAAACAGATTAAATCATTCCAACCTAGGTTAGGACTGTTCTGTGTTGTCCTCGTAGTGCTATATTGTTGGTGCGCCCTTTGGATTGTGGGTAGAGGCGTAGAGCTTCATTGTATGGTCTTCCTTTTTTGATAATAAAAACGTTCTTACTCCCAAAAAATCACTGTCACAAACAGAGCAGTACCCATTGTTGATCCTCAGAGCCTATGTAAAATGCTGGTAATTATTGTGAACATATGATTATTTTGGGCTAATTAAGATTGTCTTCAAAGCTAGTCGTCAAAATATTAATTAAAATACTTATAAACACTCAATTTGTGGTAAATAAGTTTAGAATATGCTTATCAATGAGTTTATGTCATTTGCCAGTGCTTGAAAATAAATCACGAGTGCAGTTACTAATTACCGTTACAAACTGATTGATTCTTCCAACACCCGTTACACGCGACCGCAACCGTTACTCTGGCCGATACTGCGGTTTAAAACCATGGGTGTGACATAGTGCTCACCTTGTCCCCCACTTCGACTTGTTGGGGAAACCATGACTGAGTGTTTTTTCTTACCGCCTCCCCGTTGGAGATTTCAAAATATTTTCTTCACATAATCTACAAAGGACGTTTTGCCATCTGACTTGCCGATATATAATGTAAATGTAAGAACAAAGATTTTGAATAAGGAAAGTAAATGCGTAAAACGTTGCAGTGAATTCAACCGAATAGGAAAGGTTATTTGAGAAGAGAAAACATCGTTAGTGCTACTTAGCCGAAGTGGATGAAATAACACTGGAATGGTAAAGTCAGTCACCAGTGTAATCTTGGAGTTAAACAGTTTTCTGATTGATCAGTAGAATAATAATATTCTTCTCTGCTCTCTTGAGCATAGTGCCCATTAAATCGCATTTAAAGCACATCAAATCTAGCCGAGGTGTCTTATAAGAGTTCGGCCAGTCCGGCTGAACAATAACACGTCAACATCCACTTAACTGGTGATAATGGAATGCTCAAATCTAACTGCGGAACTAACACACTTAATTACCAAGGTCTTTGCATTATAGTTGAACTCAATTGCTTTGTGGTCGTACTGAATTGTCACATGGCTAATACCACGATTTTGGTCCCTTTAGTGTTCAAATTACTACAGAATGTAAAACGCTTGAGAAGAGACAAATGTGTAAGCTAGTCAATTTGTGTGGCCAAACGATCTAGAGCTAAAAGAGACTACTAGTAGTGGGGCAGAAATCCTACGAAGTTGGTCAACCATACTCCTCAAGTACAAGGTGCCACAAAGCACGCCAAGTGACATTATCTATACTTGGAGAATATCAAAATGCCTTCTTGTGGAAATATCTCACTTTGTAAGATTGGTTAAGGTGCAAATCCACTAATGAATGAGTGCCTTGAAAAACCCTTAACTCTAGTCAATAAGTCACATATTCTCAAAGGAACAGTGTGAGGGCCATAAAGTTGCTAAGGCACACGGCTCCAGCAAGTGCAAGGGGTGTCCTGCTCCAGACCTAGGTTGGTATGAAGTATCATTCTTCCTTTGTGATACAATATTGGCAATGATCGAAATATAATCTTGATGGATCATTTCAGCCCGCTTAAAAACAGAAACATTTTGGACACATGATAAAAACATGAAATAAAGAATGTTTTTATGAGTTTTTAATGCAAACAAATCAACAATTGAACAAATTTAAGGACTACATACCCCTTTTAGAGAATAATGCTACAATAAACTTTACTAGAATTGCATTAATGTTAATACCGAACATTTAGAAGTCAAAATAATTTCAATAATTTCATTACTTCATAAATCATGTAGGGACTAAAAGGAAACAAACATAAGAAAATGAAAAATTCTAGCAATTGTAGGGAAATTGTAGGGACTAAAAGAAAAAAATATTGTAACAACCTTTTCAAAAAGAGTACTTTGCAGTAACAATGAAAGAGAATCAGTAGTTTAGTCAAGCTTATTTATCTTCTTCTCGCTATCTATTATGTTCTCTATGCTAATTTCTCGGATTCTCTCACATTCTAATCTCTCCCTCTCCCCCTCCCTCCCTCTCTTTCTCAACAAATGCAGACAATTAGAAAAAAACCATGTAAGATATTTGTTAAGTAACCAATTGTCCCAAAAGCTTAAGCTATTAGGAAATGGGCCCAACAATTTATATCAAGATATCTAACACTCTCCTTCACGTGCGACCCTGTCTCGCACGTCGAGAGCCAAACAAACTGAACAGGTGCACCAACACATAGAGTGCACAATAACAAATATAATAGGAAAACACATCACAAGACTTACCCAAGACCTGAACCCAAGACCTCGTGGTACCAAAGCTCTAATATCGTGTTAAGTAACCAATTATCCCAAAAACTTAAACTATTATGAAATGGGCCCAACAATGTATATCAAGCTATCCAATAATATTTCTAAAAAGTGTCCAAGCAACACATTATTTTGGTATGATGCATTGTGTCTTGGTGTGTTTCAGTCCTGTTTCATAATGTTTCAGTGTTCGGTGGAAAGAAAATGAAATTTTGATATTCCATTAATAATTCGTTTCGTATTACTAGAAAACGACTGATGTTTCAGCCATTTCGATGAAAACGAAATGAAATTTCATTCCTTGTGTTAGAAACAAATAGAGGAATAGGACTGACAAGTTAGGGCGGAGATTAGCATGTCCAATCTATGGGGTATCTGGGTACATCTTTGCAATTTGGAGAACAGCTTGCTTAAGTGGAGATTTATTTGGCTAAGTCAAGGTAGAAGCGGCTAGGAGGTGTCTTGGGTGGGATCACCAAGACAAATGGTGATAATTAACAATTCCATGTCTCACCTCTCGAGGCTGACATGTAACACATGGACTTTGAAACCATCAAGATCATAAAATGGATGTGACAAAACTATATAGGAGAGCTGAACACATGAACCCACATTCTGAAGCTACCATAAATCCATTTGTTGGTTCCATAAAAGGTAATTGATATCACTAACGAATGTTCCTGTTCCTCCATGCACATCAAGACATAATATCATTTTAGGTTTTGAGTTTGACTAATACACTACTCTCGCATCAAGTCTAACACAAGAAAACTTCTACCCTATATTCAAATCCATTTCAAGATCAGGATACGGTCAACAAATGCTTATGAGGTACTCGAAATATGTTTGCCTCACATCCAAAGTGTATGTAAGTAAGAACCTTTAACAGTTCTACATTTAACACTAACCATCAGGACTTGCCAACGGAGGCACACCACGCCCTCCTGAACCCATGCAAAGAATAATAGTAATGGCTGGATTAATAAGCGCATGCTGGCTCCTCTTTATCTGTATAAATAACCAAAAGTGCAACTTCAGAACCTAGTAGGTATCAAAGCCATTTGGTTCAGACCACGACATAATGAGAAAGTAATCGCAATAAACATGGGAGAAGTCATGCACCTCATCAATATCTCCAAAAGGAATAACCACCTGTCAAATGCAAACATAATGCAGACAACATGAGGACTGCCTACAGAAGTTTTCAATCGTAGCATGGTATAAAATGTCATGCACCATACAAGCAGTCAACATATGACAAACAAAATCATGATTTAATCTAATGGTACAGAAGCCAGAAATATATTACTTTCTAATTTTCCTTAGCAAATAAATAACCAAATTTTTCATCCTGTTCATAAAAAGATGAAGGTACAGTGCAAAATGAGGGCCTTCAGTCAAAATTCAATGAGAAGACTCCATAAGATGCCATAAATAGAAGAAACAAAATCCAAAATCTTAACAGTACTGGTATGATACAATTAATAAAGGCAATATAAGATAAAGCAACACCCAAGAGAACAGGATAATAGTTCTGAGAAAATATATTGCTGCCTAAGCAACAGAACATATGACCATAGAAAGAGCCAAATGGCGGAAAAGAATATATATAGCAAATTATAAGATGCAAAAGCAAGAGATATAGTTGAATTTATATGAAGGGATCATGAACAGGGATCATGAACAAACAATAAACAACATCTTGATCTGCCAACATTTTACATGTTCTCCCAAAAAGGAGCCTAACTCAGAAGCTCATAAGAATATCATGTTCTGAACTTAAAAGGAAAGGGCACTAGAAGATGTGCAGGTATATGGGAAAGCAGAAGGTGTTGCACAACAGTTTTAACATACATGGAAAATTGTGATCAACCATCTAGATTTCGCCTTCACTAGAACAGAAAAATCTTATCAAAATTGAAATAACACTAATTGGGAACATACTGTAGTCCATTGATGAAGCTCAGCTGCATAACGTTTCCATAAATACAGGCTCATGATAACCAAAACTTTAGGATACTATCGGAGCTACAACTGTGAAAACCAATTACATCTAAAATAAAAAAATATGCCTTGTCTTTAACACATGTTCACAAACCAAAAGCCAAAAAACATTTGTACACCCACAGCACTTCATAAAGAGCAAAATAACTGAATCTAACACTGTATTTACTTACTGACAACCACACACTACGGGGATACAAACTAATATTACTACCAACAGTACAACAATCTTGAAATTGTATTATCCAAGAAACTCAATATGCAGGAAAGTTTACTTGAAAATAAATGTGACTAGGATAACTCTCACACAAAGATGTGACTAGGATAACTCTCACACAAGAGACCATCTAATCGTAGGCAGTTTCCCTAGTCAAAAACACAAACACGGTTCACCAATGAAGGAACAGGATTATAAACCTAAAAAATGCATAAATATTTTACATATAAAAACAAAGTTTCAACATTTTCAAATTTGCACAACATGAATTATGATAGTTTAGAATCTCATATTGCTACTATTGTAGAGTTTGGTGGCACTTCTAAGTAGATTTTGGACTCTCATGCATATTCTTTTTGAACAAGAGCAAAGTTTCACTAGTTTTTGAGTTGTATACCCAGATATTCACAACCACATAGTCTGGTAGGCTCTTATCTGAGTACTACAATAAGCTTATGAGTTTGTGAGATCAGTTATTACAATATCGTCCATTCATTGTTGATTTGTAATAACAAAAGCATTATTTAGAGGATTTTATGATTGCATCGTTACAATCTGTTTGGATTTAGATCTTCGTCGTTTCAAGGATCAAATTCTTATTAGTGAGACCTTACCTACTGCAGCTGATGTAGATTCTCAATTGTTGCATTCATCCGTTGCATTTAGCCTTGGGGAAATTGTTGGTACATCCAGCCATTCTCCTTCTCCAGAGTCCTCTGCTTTAGTTTCCGGTAGTAGTGGTTGTAGTAATTTTCATGGCAACAAACATGGTAACCATGGAGGCCGTGATTTTCGTGGTGGCTCTTGAGGTGGTGGTTGTACTAGTGGCCTTGGTTATAGAAAATGTACTCGCTTGTTCTTCCCTTGTTTCATCTACCTTGAATGTTACGATTTTCCCTCTTCAGCTGCATTTTCAATTAGTCTATACATATATGGCCAAGCTTAAATTGGTTATTCCTAGTTTGAATCTTATCTCAAGTTTTGAGTGTGAACTTGTCAATTAGGAAAACATCATCATAGTTCTTTTCACAAAATTAGTTGAAATCGTCAATTTGATTCTTGTGATGTAGTCCAATGGATATTATTATTTTGTTATCATTGTTAAAGATTACACTCACATAACTAGGTTATTTTTGTTGAACATAGATTTGAATTGCCTTATGTTCTTTCTAAGTTCTATAATGAATGTTTTACCCAGTTTGGCAAGCGCATTAAGGTTATTCAATCAAATAAATGTTTTAGAATATATGTAGTCTGATGTTGATTCTTTTTGTATTAAGCATGGCATAATTCATCAAACCAATGGAGATCTTAAATCTCCAATATGCTTCCAAATCTACGAATGTATTGCCTTCTTGAGAACTCCAAGTGTCTTCTATTCTTTATTCTCTAAAATTCTTCTCGGTATGCCACTTCTTGACTCTTCTTTTTTAACATCATCCCACAATCAGATACTTTAAATAAAATGAAGAATAATCCTCGTTCCCTCGCAATTCAAAAAACATTAACTTCACACACCAAAAATACATATTTGGTGATTCTTCCATGACTACCATGCGGCAAAAATCAATCAATACTACTACGATTGTAATTTCTACGATGTTGGAACAAATAGTTAGTGAACAAAGATTAAAAAGGGAAATATGGGAATTACGTCAATTTATTTATTAGCTTTTTCTTGTTGCTAATTTTTCCCCCCTTTTCCTCCTTTTTTTAGACTGTAATGGTTTTTGTTGTTCTTTTTTTAATAACTAGAACAAGGGTTGTACGTTGGTTTTTAGGCTAGCATAGGTTTGGACGGGCTGGATGGTGGATTTGGTTCCCATTTAGGGTCTATTTGATTGTTTGGAGATAAATGGTTGGATATAGTTTACGTTTGGATATACAAGTAGATGTAAAATACTTTAAATATAACTTCGGATATATATTACTTGGGAATGTCATATACTGTGTTTGTTTATGACCGAACATACCTGAATATTGACAAATGGATGCAAAGATTATATACTTAATTTTCATATTCGCCCTCATTTAACCTAGTGTATACATTTATATTTTCTTATATGCATATTAATAATAAATAACTTTACAAAAATATCTAGTACCAAAGTCAATGTAAATAAGTGGAGAGAATGTTTTAATTAGTATCAGCTCATCATAAAGAATGAAATTATTGAGAGGAAGAGAACAAATGAAAAACAATTGCAAAAAAACAAACAAACACTTAAGAAGAAGAAACCAAAGGAAGTAAAAAAATTAAAAATTAAAAATCATAAAGCACATGTTTAAGGGTAGTTATAGAATTTTTATCATCGAGGATATATAATAACCCCCTTTCTTAGGTAAACTATATCCAAGGATATAGCACCCAAATGGATATTACATCTAATACAAATTATTGTCCCAAACATGGGATATGCCAACAATATTGGATATTATATCCAATCCCTCTTCCATCTCCCCCCCCAACAAACAAGCCCTTAGGGTTAAGAAATCAGGTATTTTGGGTCGGGTCTAAACTTGGATCAAACTTGAGATTGCGGGTCAAATGTGTGAGTTAGGTTGGGTGTGTGGTGGGGTCTAAAGGAATGGTGGTCTTTCAAATTAGGTATGTTATGATTGTCGGCCCGGATCAACATCATATTGCCTTCGATTGCAACGCGATATGGAGAGAGACATATAGAGTTCGAGAGGCAAGAAAAAGATCAAGGTTCGGAAAGTACCAACCTCAGCGAAGATGTGTCACGCCCTAGATTTTTGAGACCTAATACCAGCAACGCGAGATCAGAATAGCAAAGGTTCGAGACCAAGGTTCTCCATTCAGGAAAATAATGAAAGATGGTCCAATGGTGTTTGCAATCGAATTTTCAACAAAATTAGATCCAAGTCGATCGAGAGAAGTTGGACCGATGAAAATCAAAGGGTCAAAGAAGTCGTAAGCCATTCGAATGCCGGTAAATGTCATCTGGATGCCAGCCACAACCGAACACAATTTCACAATCAAGGCAAAAATTGAATTATTCACATTTTCATCAAAATTCCATGCATTTTAAATTAAACAAAATCCTAAGTTGCCAATACATGGAAAATCATGATTCAAAACCCGCCTCATGAAAGAAAGCATTTTAAATCATAAGAGCCCATTTTTTTCTTAAAAAAAGGTATAATTTGGTGAAAAATCCCTCAACAACTTTTCATCCGTGAATAAGTACATTCCCAAAAATTTCAATGGATAAAGTCCCCCAATCTTAAAATTTCCTATACCAAGTCCAGATCTCTCACTTTATTTTTTTTTTTTTTGGATTAATTTGTGCCTCTACCACACGAATACTTTCCCAAGGCCGTCGACTCACACTCGTGTAATGCTTCTCCTTCGACAGCACCATCGTCAGCACCTTCCTCACCTCCTCCATCACTGATAATACAATTGAAAAAGAATTTTTCTAGAAGCCAAGACAGTCCTCAAACCAGTGAAGGAGAGTGGAGGAAAACAATCCAATGGTGGCGATGATTGAAGACATTATTAAAGCAAATGCGAGATTGTGTAATCTTCAAATCAATAAAGAGAGAGATGGAAAGGACGGGTGCGTTGGCATACATGTTTCTCTTTGTATTGCTTCTCATACAAATGACAATTGAAGTGCAGGAAAATCAGGTCTCTCTCTCCACATGTATACATATATATAGGCACTGGTTCGGGTGTTTCAATGGTTGTGGGTGGTAGAGTTCAAGTGGAAAGGATATTTAGTAATGGATGGTGTTTGATGGTGGTAGCAATGGTAGTACAACTATGTGGTGGTGTTTTAGAAAGAGGAGCCACAAAAATAAAAAATGTTGTGAAATTCCATGTACAGTGAAATTTATATGTCAGTGAGTTTTGATGAATTATGTTCATTTTGTTTTTTTTTTCATTTCAAGCAATTTTTTGAGGTTTACACATTGGTTGTACTAATTTTGCAAAAGATCACTGTTATGGTTATTGAATTTGAAAAAAACAACTACGTAAAATGGACTTGTAGAATAACAATTAGGATATTTTAAAATTTGTAAGCATAAATTAAATAGCTGGATAGTTTGGCCATAGACCATCTTACTCACTTGCTAGGTGAACTGGGACTTATTGAGAAAAACTTTATGGTTGGACTACTTTCATTGAGATCTTGTATTGAGGGACCTCTAACCCAAAGCCCTAAACAAAATAGGGCATTATGGATTTTCGTATAGGAACTAACACCCTATCATGCTAACACCAATATCTAGTAAGATAATCAAAATCCCTAGGGATGCGGGGAGAGAGAGAGAGAAAGAGGGGGGGGGGGTGGGGGGGAGGCACGCTTGAGGGGATGAGGATGTTTCTTGATACATACGGGGCACTCCATCAGAAATGGTGAAGCATCCTTTGGAGGCTTTGCCAAAAAATTAATCATCTTCCTTTTTTATTGAAATACAATTCAAAAGTTACCAATTTATCTAAAACAATTAATAAAAAGGGTAACCCAGTGCACGAAGCTCTGGCGTATGCAAGGTCCAAGGAAGGGGCAAACCACAATGAGTCTATAATACGCAATCTTACCTTGCATTAGCAATGGACTGTTTCCACGCCTCAAACCTGTGACCTCCAGGTCACACGGCGACAACTCTACCGTTGCGCCAAGGCTAAACAATTAATATTACAACATATTAAATTGTTAATCACCAACTCATCTAAAAGCTTAAGCTGCTAGAGAGAGGAATAACTTTATTATTTATATTCTCAATATGCCCCTCATAGGTAGCCTGACTCTACTTCATAAGTCGGCCAAACACGTGCAAATATTTTTTAATTATGGTGGACGATGAGACTTGAACACAGGATCTATTGTCTACTTTGATACCATATTAAATTATTAATCACCAACTCATCTAAAAGCTTAAACTGTTAAAGAGAAGGACAAATTTATTATTTATATTCTCAACAGAGCAAAACTCATCTTGGACCCAAATTACCAACACAATAGCATAATTGGTTTTAATAAATACTAGGGTGGCAACTACACATGTGGGTCCCACAATGCAAGCCCCCCAAAGATGTGGGTGATGAACTTGAAACACTGCTCACGAGTCACAAACTGTGAGAACAGAGTGGTGCATATTGAGAACAGAGTGGTGGGAGACAGCGATTGCCAGGAAAGGGAGAAGAAAAGAAGGAAGAAAGAGAAGAAGAGCAGAGTGGTACATAGAGAGAACATTCTCACACACATCATTTGCCGTACAAACAAACTGTGAGAGCATTATCACACACACACCAGTGAGAATGTTCTCACAGTTTACACCTTCAATTCGGATAAAAACTTCTCTTGTTTTCTTATTTCTAACTAGTTTCTCTCTTCTCTGTGCTGTGAGAGTTTCTCTCTCTCTCGCAACCAGATAGTAGGGATGAGAAAAGAAATAAGATAACGCACTAGTGAAAACATTATCAGAGTTGATGACACTGAGAATGTTCTCAGAGTTGTTAACACTGAGAATGTTCTCAGTGTTTTTCACATTGATAATGTTCTTAGTATTTTTTACTTCGAATGCAATTAATTTATTATTTCGGTCTTTTTTTTATATATTTTTATGATCGAAACTATTTATTATGTAAGATTTATTAAGTAGATTAATTTTATAAAAAATTAAATTAATTAGAAATTAATAACTTTGTGAGTAGATCACATTTGCTGAAATATAAATTAAGGGTAATATAATTTTACAAAAAATAATGATAAACAAAAATAATCAAATTATGTAGTTAAAAATATTCAATTAACTTAATTTTTTATGTTAGTAATAAAATTAATAAATACAACAAAATAAACAATTTTATTATAAAAATATATTAAAAAACACAATATATAAATTTTTTTTAGCCATAATCAAAGCATACAAATATTTAAACTAACATTTTGATCAAAAATTTGGATAGCATGTTTCATGAGTAATAGTATTTCCGTTTAAGTTAACATTTTTTAACTGAGCGGTGTTATCTTTACCCCAAAAAAAATTACCAAAAAATTATACCGAATGTAGCTTAGCAAGTGAATCACTTCCCTGCTACCATTAACTTCATTTTTAGGCACTGTTTGGAATTTTGTTTTTTATTTTATTTTTTTCTTCTTTTCTAACTTTTTTTTAATTTTTCTCAACTGCTTTAATTTTTTTAATTTATTATTCTTCATAATAAAATAAATTTAAAATTATAATTATTTTAATTAAAATTAAAAAAAGTTTACTAAAAGACAAAACTATTATAAAAGCTTTTTTTTAATGATTTTTTTAAATGTTTTTTGTTAATTTCTCATTCATAAGTTATTCATTTTGTTTGAAACTAAGAATGATAAAATTAAAATATATATATATATGTATATAAAAAATTGCTCATACTAAATTTTAAAATATTTTTCATTTTTTCTTTAAAAAATAACAAAAAATATTGATGTAATTCATTTTTTTCAATATATAAGTACTCATATGTGAAATG
>JAULJZ010175442.1:0-23489 GCA_032270985.1 Heliamphora pulchella
GACGTCAGGTTGTACAGCTGAGACGGGGGAACGTGCATAATGTTTGCATGAATCTGGCACTTATGGCACCTCCATACAAACTAAATACAATCTATTTCCATCGTCATCCAAAAGTATCCCTGTCGTAGGATTTTCTTGGCTAACATATTTTCGCTCATGTGTGGCCCACAGACTCTTGCGTATATTTTTTCATCAGTTCTTGACCCTCTTTAGTGTTTACACACAGCTTGTTGACCCCAGAATATCCTCGTTTGTACAGTCTACCACCACAGATGATAAACTGCGCAAATAGTCGTCGTACTGCCCTTTTGTCCTTTTTGCTGGCAAACTTGGAATATTATCCTTTCTCTATGAAGCTCTGAATGTCAAAGTACTATGAAAAGCCGTCAGTGCTTTCTTCAATAGCGGCTGTCATCTCATATGTCGGCTTTCTCTTTTGCTCAATTATCAATGGTCTCATTTGGACTCCTAGCAGTATGTCAATCATAGATGCTAGGGTGGCCAGTGTATCGGCGAACCTGTTCTGCAGTCTTGGTACATGGGTGAAGATCACAAATTCAAAGCATGGTATTAGCTTCTCTAGCTCATGATGGTAGAGAATCAATGTCACGTCTCTGACCTTCCATTCTCCCCTAGCTTGTGAAACCTCCAGAGCTGAGTCTCCGATGACTTCTAGCTTCCTTGCCCCTAGTCCTAAGGCTGCCTCTAATCCCGCTAAACATGCTTCGTACTCGGCCTGATTGTTGGTGACTTCAAAATTGAGTTTTAGGGATAGCAGAACATGTGATTCGTCGGGAGTGACAAGAAGGACTCCTATTCCATAGCCGTATTGATTGGATGAGCCATCAAAATATAGAGTCCACTTGTCATCCCTGACTTTCATCAGCTGTTCGTCAGGAAACTAGAACTCCGTGACTTCACCTCCTACGACTGGTTGGTCGGCCAAAAATTCTGCCACTGCTCTTCCTTTGACTGACTTTTGGGTAATGTATTAGAGATCGAATTCAGATAATAACAGCAACCATCGGGGCAGCCTTCCTGTTAGTGCCGGCTTTTTAAACAGATACTTTAAAGGGTCCATCCGGGATATGATATTTACTGTGAAAGACAACATATATTGCCTTAATTTTTGGGAAGCCCAAACTAAAGCCCAACATGTCTTCTCTAGCGGCGTGTTTCGTTCTGCCGACCCCATCATCTTCTTGCTTAAGTAGTAGACACCCTTTTCTACTCCATTTCACCTTATTGTGCAAGCATGCATCCCATAGTTGAATCGGTCACTGACAAATAGAGGATTAGTGGCCTGTCAAGTTCGGGAATAACTAGAACATGAGGGTTTTGTAGGTACTGTCGTACGGCATCAAAGGCGGCTTGGCATTTCTGTTCCCACTCAAAGTTAACTTCCTTCTTCAGCAGGTGGAAAAGGGGCTCACAGGTAGTTGTTAGTTTTGCAATGAACCGACTGATAAACTGTATCTTACCCAAAAAACCTCTGACTTCTCGCTCGGTCCTTGGAGGAGGCATTTTCAAAATTGCTTTAATCTTTGAGGGGTCGACTTCGATGCCCCGTTGGGTGATCATCATTCCAAGAATTTTTTCGACGGTGACTCCAAATACACATTTCTGTGGGTTATGCTGCATCTTGTACTTTTGAATTCTCTCAAAATTTTTGTAGTGCTGTAATGTGGCCATCCCGATTCTTAGATTTGACTATCATATTGTCCACGTATACTTCGACTCCCTTATGTATCATGTCATGCAACAAGGTAATGGCAATCCTTTGATAGGTTGCCCCGACATTTTTTAAGCCAAACGGCATTACACGATGACAATAGGTGCCCCAAGGCATGGTGAACATAGTCTTTTCTCTTTCATCAGGATTCATTAGAATCTGGTTGTAGCCAGAAAATCCATCCATGAATGACAACAAGGCGTGCCCCATTGTACTGTCTACCAAGACGTCGATGTGCGGCAGCGAAAAATCGTCTTTCGGGCTAGCTTTGTTGAGGTTCCAAAAATTCACGCAAACTCGGATACGACCGCCCTTCTTTAAAACTGGCACTATATTGGCTACCCATTTCAGATACTCGGTTACCAATAGAAATCCAGCGTTGATTTGTTTAGCAACTTCTTCTTTGATCTTCAGAGCCCATTCTGGCTGGATCCGTCTTAATTTTTATTTGACTGGTTTAGCAACATGGTATAAAGGGATGTGGTGTTGGACAATATCAGGATCAATTCAAGGTATATCCTCGTAAGACCATGCAAACACATCTTTGAATTCTATTGATAAAGTTATTAATTGTTCTTTTTCAACTAAGGATAAAGAAGAACCAATTTGAACATTTTGTGAGTTAGTTTCATCACCCAGATTTATTGACAAAGTTTCTTTAATTATTGGTTGGGCACGCATTTCTTCTTCTCTTTTTATTCAAAATTTTATTTCTTCGGGGATATTCCCGTCGAATTCAAAATCGTCAAAAAGCGTATGAAATGAATCAAACAAAGCAGAGTAATCGAAAATCTCGTTTATTTCATTAAGAACAGTGGGAATTACAAACTTGATGGTAAAAGCAGAGAGAGGGGCATCAACAGATGTGCCCTCAACTACAGACGCCGACTCAAACTTGGACTCAGGATATATGACCTGCACGTCAGAAGACTCGATGGACTAATTTTTTACTTCCTTTCTGGCTGTGTCGACGATGAGCTTGGTGCAATCTATCGGTGTGCTAAAGACCATCATGAAGAGGTTTGATTCGGTTATATGCAACTGAGCCATAGTCTCGTTGAACAGCACGCCCAGGTCAGCTCCATGAAACTTGTCAGCCCAGTCCTCTTCTTGAACCTTCTTTTCTTCCTTCCCTTATTCCACTGTTTCTTCCTCCTCTGTGTCAGACAACTGGTGGCTAAAAAAGATCTCCAACCCAGGCAGTTTTTGATTGGTCTCTTCGTCGATCCACGACTCCGAAAAGCCACAATACGGGAAATTTTCTCCTTCCTTGACGAAGTACCCATTGAGTATCCCAGAATAATTGGCCTTTTGTCCCTTTCTAGGCCCTTCCAGATCTTCTTCTGTTGGCTCATACCCAAGAATAAATTGTGTGAAGTCAGCAATACCTGAATGGGTTCTGGGATTCCCTACAGTTTACGTTCCAATCCCATGCCAGGGAAGAAGGACATTTTTTTCATCATCATTAAAGCTCGTGGGTTGACATACCTTTCTTCTACGTTCATTAGCATCTAAAAGCCACTGAGTAACACATCATCTTCACTATGTCAAACTTCTAGCAGAGTTGTGGCCTCTCCTCCTTTCGGAGGGTGAATACTGTCTAAAATTGTTCCGTTCTTTATTAATTTCAATTTTTAGTGAAGGGTAGATGGTACTGCTTGGACATTTAGGTCATGCAGCTATGGTCTGGCCAGCAGCAGATTGAAGGAGGCCGGCACATCTAGCACGTGAAACTCAACTGACATCTCTAGTGGTCCCACTGAAAAGGCAAATGACACCAGTCCTAGTACATCCCTTCTTGTGTTGTCATAGGCTCGCACCCCTTGACTGTAGCGAGTGAACTGGTTTGGCCTCATCCCTAAGCAGACAGCCGTTCTCAATGGGCAAACGTTTAAGGCGGACCCATTATCAATGAGGGTTATCGGGACCCATTTTTTTAGGCACTTAAAGGTGATGTGAAGCGGCTTGTTGTGAATTTTTCCTTCAATGGGCAAATCCTTATCAGAAAAGGAAATGACTCTTGGTTTGGCGGCTGGTAGAATAAGTCCAATGAGCTGCTAGGGGGTTGCATCTATCGGGACACTGGCCTTGTTCAATACTTTCAAAATAGCTTGTCTATGCTTATGTGATGCCATGAACAAGCCCCAGATATAAATGTTAGCCTGCGTTTTTTTCAGCTGTCTCAATACGGTATCATCTTCCTCCCCTTGCTCTGTCTCTTTCCCTTTCCTGCTTGACTGTCCTCTCTCTAACTGAGCTGGCTTAAAGTGCCGTCCATATTTGGTTAGGTGTTCCACGCCATCTTCGGGGTCCCATAACCTTGGCGTCACACTATCAATTTGTCTTACTTCGTTTACGTGCAGAGAACCTTCGAATGCCCACAAATCACTTAGCTCACTAACGGCTGCCCTTTCCCTTCTTTCCTGATCATCTTCGATAGCCTACGTATTGTTAACCTCCTCCCCGATATCTTCTTCAATGAAGTTCACTTGCTGCTCTTGAGCGGCCCAAAAATCAGTTCATTCGGTCCCTTCAGATTTCAACACAATCCTGACCAGTCAGTAGGACTGCATTTCATCGACGTACACTTTTTCCTCAAAACGTTAGGGAAGGGTGATTCCATCGAGTACATAGCTAAACCCAAAGGGCCGAGTTGGATAATCCAATGGCCAATCATCCTCTTCATTGCGTTCCTCCTCTTGTTGGTAGATTTGGATCATCGGTTGATACCATTCCCAGGCGTTATCATTCCATTCTTCCATCCTGTCTCGACTCCCTCTAATCATCACAAATGAGCATGTCGTCCCATCCTCAGTTATTAAAACATGAGGGCGTGGTAGCCGTGCTGAACAGATGTGCTGACTCGGGTCTTCCGATTCACCCAAAGACATGTAATTCACCCCAGCTTGCCTGGCATGATTAGGTAGTGGGTTAGTAGTAACATTTGGCTTTGGGGTAGCTGATGGAGGGGGGATCATTTTGTTGTCAATGAGATTCTGGATCTCATGATGAAGCCTCATACATTTGTCAGTTAAATGCCCGTGGCCTTGGTGGAAGGCACAGTATTGGGAGGTATTGTATCTTAGATGAAGTGGATCAGGAACAGGCATGGGGTCCAATGGCTTGATAAGCCCCTTCTCGATGAGTCGATTCAGGGCGGTGGATAAAGAAATATTGAGGGGGGTGAAGACCTTCCTCAGCTTTTGTTGCTATTAACCATTGTCTGACTGTTGAAGGTTGTTTGTTGGATGGGTGGAAGAGGAAGGATTTAAAAGGTTTACCTGGCCCGAGCGAGCGGCGGATTGATTTTGGTTGGTTGTGGGGAAGGTCCTTCTTGGTGGTTTCTGATTCGGCTCGACTTTTTCAATGTCCCCAGACTGGATTGCATCCTCTATCTGAACCCCGGCGTCAAACAATTGCTCAAATGTGGAAAGAGGCTGTGTGATCAGGTAGTGTTTCAGGGGAGGTTGAAGATTCTTCACTACGATCCTGACTTGCTCTTTTTTAGAGGGCCGATTTGCCATTTTTGAAGCCTTACCCCTCCAATGGGTCAAAAAATCAACAAAAGACTCCCTGTTTTCTTGGCGAGTGGTCTCCAACTCCCGAGTTATTACATCTAACAAGACATTATAACTGTACTGGCTGACGAACGCCGTGGTTATGTCCTCTCAAGTTCTGGTCTTTTCTACATCAAGAGAGAGGGACCATTTTTGGGCTGCCCCAGAGAGAGATCGATGGCAGAGCTGGGCTTTCAGCTGGTCATCAATTTCCATCGGCGACAAGGTACCAACATACATTCGGAGATTAATTCTGGGATCTCCAATTCCATCAATCTTTTCTATGTTAAGCATTTTAAACTTTTCTGGTAGCTTAGCGTCGGGGAATAAACAAAACCCTCCCATATCTAGCATATATTCTTCGATTCCTTTTGGCTTTCTAAGGAACTTCTCTATTCGGTCAATTTTCTCGACTAAAGAAGACTCTTTGGACTGAGCGATATTTTCTTCCTCAACTATCACCTGTCGAGGATTCCGTGGTGGTGGTGGAATGACTTGTGGTCCATCGGGGACTTGATTGTCATCCCAAAAGTCCTCGGCATTCTCATTCGCGTCATCTGGTTGCCCATTTATGACAGGGATACGGCTTGAATCTCCCGGATCTGTGCTTGAATCTCTCGGTGGGTAATACCGAGATACAGTGGGTAATATAACCTAGAGAAGAGAGAGACTGTCCTAGGGGTGTTAGAACGAAACATGGGCATGACCCCGGGAAGAAAACTACAGTGTGAGAAACTGATCAGGGTGAAGGACGAAATCCGAGTAAAAACCCGAAGGCAAGAAACTAATCTATTCAAAGGATAACAAAAAATCTGGGCCAAACCCGGGGAAAGAACTAGTCTAATTTGAACAAATAATCCTAACAATATACAATTAAAACATACAATAAAGAAAAAACATATAGCTGGGTATATACCTCCCATGCTTGGAGTGGTGCAGGACATGATCAAACAGTACGCCCAAACTCTTTTACTGCACCTATGGCAGCGTACAGTCAGTAAGGGTTGCCCGTCTTCCCAACAATCTCCGAAACAGATTAACGTTCAGGGCATTGGGTCGACCAAGCAGGGGGGTTTGACGAACAATGCACATGCATGCGAGAATGCAAATGAGAAATTTTATTAAGAACCAACGATGTTTTCAAGTCTAGCTCTCTTATTTGATTTTATAAATTATTCCCCAGCAGAGTCGCCAGAAAATACTGTGGCGTTGGGATTTAGGGTTCATAAAAATAAGGGGAGTCAAAGATGTTTTGAAAAAAAATATTTTAAACACCTTAAAAGCCAAATTTGAAAACTCCTTTTTATTGAAAATAGAGTCGCCACTTAGTTTTTTGAGAAAAAAACTAAGAAAAACAAAAATAGCCACTGATCTTTAAAACGTTAACCAGAAAAAGAGAGTTCGGGGGCTAAGGTACGAATCGGGAAAGGTGTTAGGCACCCTGTTCGCCAAATCATAAGATTGGCCTCTACTAATCATCATTAATTCTTTAATAGAATTTCTCAAATGCATGCAAATAAAGAAAATAGAGGTAAAGAGAGAACATTCAAAATCAAATATAAGAAATATATAAAATATGTACATAGCATTCCAAAACAAATAAGTGTCAAAAAAAAATCCTAAGTCCTATGACATGCAATTTCTATCTAAACGACACATGAAACACATACTCACATGCAATAATATTGAAATAACCTAACTAACATGATTTGGTTAAAAGAAAAGTATGCTCAAATTGCCAATTGTCTAAACATGGATTACACATAAAATAAACTACACAATAAAATAATTAAACCCTAAACTAATATGTACAATATGCATATTAAAAGATGTAAGAAACATGTAAAGAGTCCTATGTTAAAAACTAATCAAAATAATAAAATCTAATAACAAACATTTTGTACTAACAAGCAAATATTAGAAATTTTAATTTGAAGAAGAAAGAAATAAAAGAAAACTTACGAGCCAAAATAAAATGTTAGCAAATGCTTGTTTAAACTACTAAAGAAAATCTAAGTATTTTATTTTATGCATTTTAAGAGAGACAAGAGAAATCAAAAGAAAATTATATTTTAACAATAAAACCTAGCCAAGAAAGCTTTTTATGATTTTTTTATTTTAACAAAATGAAAAGAAAGAAAAAGAAATAAAAATAGAAATGGAAGAAAATAAAAGAAATGAAAAGGAAAATGGAGTTTTAATCTTATTAAAGAAAGAAAATTATAAGGCCATTTAAAGGTGGAAATTAACTTAAAAGCCTCTTTTGTAATTTTTAGGTTTGATAAAAATGAAGAAAAATAAAGCTATATAAAAAAAATATTAAATTAACTATTAACTAATTTAGAGGAGAAAGAAATAAAATACTAACAAAAGAAACACTAAAGAATACTTTTCATTAAATATGTGCAATATTGACAATTGCAACTATATTTATGTAAGTGCTTTTTATTTTAACAATAACGACATTATTTAATCATTTTGTCAAATTATATTAGCACTAATTGATGAGTCTAAATAAAAAATATAACAAATGTGCTAAGTGTGAATGTGAAGAAACTAATAACTAAACAATTAAAGACAATAACTAGATTATATGAAGCAAAACAAAAAATCTAAGTGGGAGAGAAAATTTATTCATAGATAAATCCCGCGGTCTCTATCACCAGTTTGTAGGCAATGCAATTAAACCCTGCGTGTCGGCAGTAAGACCTTCCTCCCCAACGAACAGATTAATTGCAGTATCGCCAGTGCAAACCTCCTTTAGGGATAATTGTAGATAATTGTTAGTATGGATCACTTCTCTAACTAAAGGGTTCATTGCGAAGTGGTTAATTTGGAATTTGGTGATGGTTAACACTTAGCTGTATATAATAGTATTCTCTCCAACTGAGTCACTGCTATTATATACTAGACTGAACTTATGTCAGCTATTTAATTTTTACTTGGCATGGTAATTTGCCTAGATAGTAAAATTAAAAAGAATTGGTCCGTCTGGTCTTGTGATGGATAGTAGACGTCCACTTAATATGGCATGCTATTCACAGGGTTAGTAGACTGCTGGCGAATTAATTTTAAAATGGTAGTGGGAACCAAATTAAAATGAATTTTTACTCATCATAATTAACGATTTTTTAATTATGTGATTCTCAGAATTAAAATGACTTTCAACTCACTAGCTTCCATTCTCAAAGAAAACAAACTTATGGGACCAAACTATATTGACTGGAAAAGGAACTTGGGCGTTGTATTAACTGTTGAGGATTATAAGTTTGTTTTAACTGAGATTTTTCCACCAGTACTTGATGAAGGGGCAACCGAAAGGAAAACCTAAACCCATCAGAAGTGGCAGAAAGCTGATCAGATGGCTCGCTGGTACATTTTGGCTTCAATGTCAAATGTTTGGCAGCATTAGCATCAGTCTATGCCCAGTGCCTATAACATGATGATGAGCCTCAAAGAAATGTTTGGGGATCAAAATCGTGCTACTAGGCAGGTGGCTATGAGATCTCTAATGAATGCAAACATGGCTGAAAGTACACTAGTTAGGGATCATGTTCTAAAGATGATCAGTTTTCTGAATGAACTAGAGATCCTTGGAGCTGAAATTGATGGAAAAACCCAGGTTGATATCATACTCCAGTCACTGCCTAAAAGTTTTAAGTAGTTCTGCCTGAACTATTCTATGAATAAGCTCAGCTATTCACTGGTTGAACTTCTTAAGGAACTTCAAGCAGCTGAGGGTGTTCTTAGAAAACCAGGTTCTGTGTTTGTGGTTGAGAAGGGTTCTTCCTCTAAATCGAAAGGTAAGAAAAGGAAAATATTCAGACACAGTGAAATACAAGTCTAAAAGCAGTTAAGGGACCAAAAGCTGGTGTGAAGAAGCCAAGAGGCAAGTGCTATCACTGTAAGCAGTTTAGGCATTGAAAAAAGCAGTGTCCAATTTTTCTCAGCAAGCAGAACAAACAAGGTAATTTTTGTTCACTGGTTGTTGAAACATGTTTAGCGGTGTTATCTACTAGTACCTGGTGTGTAGATACGGGAGCTACTAATCATATCTACAATTCTTTGCAACGGCTCCAGGAAGCCAAGAAGCTCAGTGATGGAGAAATCTACCTGCACATAGGCAATAATACAAGGCTGGCAGCAGTTACAGTAGGAGATGTCACTCTATTTTTGAGTAGAGAAAGGATATTACTTCTAAAAGGTTGTCTTTATGTACCTTCGATTAGAAAAAATTTAATTTCTATCTCGAGTTTAATAAAGAACAAATATTCTGTTCATTTTGGTGAATTTGTCGTTTTGAAGAAAAATAAACTTTTTACTTGTTCTTGTACATTAGTGGATAATCTGTATGTTGTCTCCTATATCTTCTTTAATGAACCAAATGTTTCTTTGGTACTTATGCTTGGGTTATATTAATCTAAAAAGGATAATTAGACTCGTAGCAAATGGACTTTTGAGTTCATTGGAAATGGAGGCACTTCTAGTTTGTGAATCTGGCTTAGAAGGTAAAATGACCAAGAGACCCTTATCAGTTAAAGGCTATAAAGATAAAGAATTGTTGGAGATGGTTCATTTTGATGTATGTGGTCCTATTACAATCTGGGTTAGAGGTGGCTTTGAGTACTTCATTAGTTTGATTGATGATTACTCAAGGTATAGATACATTTACTTGATGCAACGTAAGTCTGAATGCTTTGAGAAATTCAAAGAATTCAAGGCGGAGGCGGAGAAGCGTCGGGGTAAAAGTATCAAATCACTATGATCCGACCGTGGTAGGGAATACCTCTTTAGAGAGTTTAAGGATTATTTGTCATCAGAGGGGATTACATCCTAGTTGACTGCACCTGGCACTCCACAGTAGAATGGAGTAGCAGAAAAAAGGAATAGGACTCTTATAGAGATGGTAAGGTCAATGATGAGTTATTCAGATTTACCAGATTCATTTTGGGGACTCACTTTAGAGATAACGGCTTATATTCTGAACATGGTACCTTCTGAGTCAGTACCTTCTACTCCCATGGAGTTGTGGACCAGGCGTAAGCCTAGTCTGAAACATATTCGAATTTGGGGGTGTCCAGCACATTGCTGAAAGGGAACGTGGGTAAGTTGGAACCAAGGACAGAAGTCTATTTCTTTGTAGGATATCCCAAGGGAACGAAGGGTGGTCAATTTTATAATCCTAAGGATCCGAAGGTCATTATTAGCATAAATTTCTGATTCGTGGAAGATGATTATATTATGGATCACAGGCTCAATAGTAAAATTGTTCTGGAAGAACCGAGAGGAAATACCAGTAGAATGAAAGAGGAATCACAAGTCACCGATATTCTATTACCTCGTCGTAGTGGGAGGATTATCGGGACAAGTGCAAATCAAGAACAGTGTGCTAATGCACAGAGTTCAGATTCTGCATACCCTATTACTGCTAGTAGACAGACACAGGTAGTGCCTTATCATAGTGGGAGGGTTGTTCAACAACCTGATCGGTATATGTTCTTGGGAGAGTCGTTTAACAAGATCTTGATAGAACTAGATACTGAGTCCTGTAACTACAATGAAGCACTACAAGAAAAATATGCAAATCTTTGGCAAAGGGCTATGAATTCAAAGATGGAATCTATGTATTCCAAATAGGTCTGGGAACTTGTAGGCCGAAGGGATAAAACCCATTAGATGCAAGTTGATCAACAAGGGAAAGAGAGGAGTAGATGGGAAGGTTGAAATCTTTAAAGCTAGACTTGTTACTAAAGGGTTTACTCAGAAAGAAGGGATCGAGTATGAGGAAACCTTTTCGCCAGTAGCCATGCTTAAGTCTATCCGGATTCTCTTATCCATTGCCGCACATTTTGATTATAAAATCTGACAAATGGATGTCATGACAGCTTTCCTTAACATAAGTCTTGACGAGTGTATCTATATGATTCAACTAGACAGATTCATTGCAAAGGGCCAGGAGCACATGTTATGCAAGCTTAAGAGTTCCATTTGTGGACTTAAGCAGGCATTGAGGTCTTGGAACACTCGATTTGATCAAGCTATAAAGTCTTATGGTTTCGATCAAAGTCCGACTGAGTCCTGTGCGTACAAGAAGCATAACAGAAGCATGGTGATCTTTCTAATACTTTATGTAGATGATATCTTGCTCATCGAAAATGATGTGGGGACATTATCTACGGTTAAAGTATGGTTATCTAGGCAATTCGATATCAAGGACTTGGGAGATGCCAGTCACATCCTTGGGATTAAGCTTGTGCGAGATTGGAAACAAAGGATGCTAGGTTTATCACAAGTAAAGTGTATTGATGATGTCCTTGCTCATTTTAGCATACAGGATTCCAAGAAAGGGATTCTCCCTTTTAAGTATGGAATCACTCTATCCAAGGATCAGTGTCTTAAGACACCTGATGAGTTAGAGAAGATGAAGACGGTTGCCTATGCTTCGGCAGTACGAAGCCTCATGTATGCTATGTTTTGCACTAGACCCGACATCTGCCTTGCTGTTGGCATGGTTATTAGGTATCAGTCTATCCTAGAGCAGGAGCATTGGACAACGGTAAAGAATATAATCAAGAACTTGAAAAGGACTAAGGATTATATGTTGGTTTACCAGGCAGACAGTCTAGTATCTTTGGGGTACACAGACTCAGATTTTCAGTCAGACAAAGAGCTTACATCAGGAGACAACCTTACAGATCTTTTACAAAGAGCTTACCAGCTAAGACTTTTGATAGTCTTGTAGAGGGCACGGGAGTCAGATGTATGGAAGCATGGCTTTCAGAATATGTGGGAGATTGTTAGGGTTGGTATACTGAAAATTATATTTTTAGTATTTAATTTTATTTTAATAAAATTATTTTTTTATTTTATGAGAATCTTTATGAGCAATGTATGTGTATTATTTCTTTAATATTATGCATAGATGTTCGATATTCTGTATAGTATTTAATTTGTTATGTAGAGTACGACATGCACATAAAAGATTAGATTTTAGAATCTTGCAGAATATAAGTTTTATGTTCATAGTTTAGATGGAAATAGACATACCATCGGTACGACTGTAGCACAAAGTTTTAGTAGGCTTGTCTTGGTTACGGGGAATAGATAATAGCGTCGTCTATTGTTCCGACTCTCTGTGCTAGTATACTTTGTGTGTATTGAACGGGACATTTGGAATAATTAATTTTGTACTGACTATATAAATTTATTCACACCCCAAGGTTATTATGAATAGTGTTTATCCTCTTAGTCCTGAAATAATTATTGATTTGCATATATTTAATATTCGTTGTTTTGATTCATTAGAGGGTGCGATTTTATATGGGTCTATATTACTGGTGAGTTGGATAGCGGTATTATTTATATGACAAATATTAATTATTGACAGAATTTACATCCCGAAAGATCGGAATTAACGATACCCCCTTAAGGATGCTTATAAGTTTTGACTAGGCCAAACCCTGCATGTGGATTTAATTATCCGGCGGTCAAATAAGTTAAGCAAAAGGGCTTAAGGAATATCAAGATACTGATTAAATTAAATTGTCAATAATTAAATTTAATTTTTGGGTATCGAAAATTTTTACGTGGGAAGAAATGGTAAGCATTTAATAATAGGAGCTCAATGCAAGAAGGTCTTGAGATTATATGTCAGAGTGCAATTATAGTTCTTTAGTTGTGTGAACTGTAATTCAGTGTTTTATGAAAATTACAGAAACCGCTGCATGTCTTTCCATAATTGCAGAAACCGCTGGTAGGTATCTGTGTTCCACTAGAAGTCTAATTCATAATTTCTCCCCAGGTCCCTACTATAGCCCTATATATACGCAGGTAGGCTGAACCAGTTTGAAATTGATAATTCATATATCATATATTAGAGATATCATTATTATTATGATATTATTTTTGTCTTTCAATACTTAAATATATATCAGGGTTCTGCCAGTACGAGTTCTCGGAGGACCGTAGCCCACGCTACGTTCGAGAATCGCGTAAGGGAATACAGTAGAAGATCTGATAGGAGCTTCAACTCGGAATCAAATCGTAGTTGAAGAATCGATAGATAAAATGTATTCTTTTAAATTAACTTTGGTTTCACAGATTTATTTTTGGTCGTTCAACGTCAAAATTTTTATTTGGAGCCCGTTTCGGCGTTTGCCCATTCAGTTAATTTTTTACCGAAAATCGTTTACAAAAATAATGATCTTGCCAGTTTTGTCTCCAATAGTACAAGGCTTAAAACAGGCTCAAATGAATGGGATATACAGGACAGAGACCAGGACCTATTGGTATTAGGTTAGGTCCACCATCCTTCATTCTTTATACAAGCAATGACTCTAAACAGAATGTAGAGGATATCAAATATGAACAACCGAATACTTAAAACACATTTTCATGTTACTAACCTCACAAAACCTCACGGCCGTAACAAAAGAATGTTGCGGCCGTAACAAAAATGAAGTAAAAAGATGCAGCTGTTAGGTTTACAAAACCTTAGAACATACAAATACGAAGGTGTAAAGAATGGAGATCATAACCCATTTGTCTAGGCCAGATCTGCCATTCATTACCCAACAGAATACCAAACAAAGATACAAAAAGAAGAAAATACTAAACAGAGCGATAAAAGAATATACAACCTTGAAATAAACATATAATAGAGAGTTTTGAAGAGAGTTTTCACGTTTCTGGCCTTAAACCAATATCACGGCTGTAACAACAGGATGTTGCGGCCGTGAGAAATAAAGGCATAAATGTACTGGCTTTTATAAAAAGTGCACGGCCGTGACTGTGGATTTGACAAGATATACGGTCGTGACTTAATAACATCGCGACCGTCATGTTTCAGAACCTCAGAAAGCTTTTTGATGTGCTCAGTGTGGTTGTGAGCATCGAAACAGAATGTAAATAAACGTAAACATATGAAAATAGTGGGCTAGAAGTACACTGTTAGTAATGAAAAACATGAAGGAAACAATGCTTACATTGAAATGAACGATAAATAAGCAATAAAAACAATGGAAACCTTATCCACGACACCCTCGGAGGAAGAAGGTGAGGGTTTAAGAAGAGTCGTGGGTTCCTAAGGTTAACTCGTGTGAATATCTACCTCGAATGGCCCCTTGGCGGTGAGAATACGATACCTCCAAGTCAATATATGTACTCTAAGAACTCCTCCGAGGCAAGCAAGAAAACGAACGAGGCTCGAAAAGTATAAAATGGATGGGAGAGTATCGAATGGGGAAGTATTTTGGCAGAGTGCAGAGCTCCAGATATTTCTTCCTTCTGTTCTGCTTGGAAACGACGACTATTTATAGGTAAGGCGAGCAACACAAACCCCTTCTGGGATGCTGCCACTTATCCAAAAAGGGATAATAGTAACCGCCGCTAACTTTTTACTTTTGTACAGTTATGGTCATCACCTTTATGGTAGTGAAAAGGACAGCCACGACTTTCAAAAGTCGCAGCCTAGATAAAAAAGTGACGACCGTGACAAAGAAAGTCACAGCTTGGTTTAGGATTTTCAAGAAGGTTACGATTGTGAGAGCAAGGATACGACCTGTTCTAGGGTTTTGAAAAATGTGGCGGCCGTAAGGATGGGAATGTCATGGCCTGAAGGGCTTTTTTTGGGTTTTTGGGTTTTGAGCCATATTTGCGATTTTTCTTGCTTGAGAGTATCTTTGAGCATGATTCTCATACTTTCATCATTAGAGAGCAGTCGAGGCGGGTGCCTAACATTCGGCTTGCTCAGATTGGGGTGTCTAAAGGTTTCGGCTCACGTTGTGGGATGTAAAAACTTTGTATGTGACATAGTTGTTCATGCGGGTTGATCTCGGTGAGCCTCAGTGGAGATGAAGATAAAACTCTCTTTATTCATTTTTAGTAGCTTTGTTATTATCGATTGCTAATGGATCATGTACTAATGTAATATGTTTTAGTATTGAAAGTATATGTATTGTAATCTTTATGGCCGTGGTGCCGATGCATGTATGTTTGTATGATAACGAAAGAATCCTCGGGTTGGTTGTTCTAATTTTCTTGGGTGTATGAAACAGTTTTTCTTTAGTTGGTTCAACGTTTTAATAAATCGTTTTTGGTCGATCTCATGTTTTATATAAGTGCTTATGCCTCAAGGGAGTATTTTGAGCCTCATTTTAGCATGTTTTTGTGGTCTTGATTATGCCTTGAAAATTTTCAAAAGTTCAAGTGTTGGATTTGCAAAAGTGGTGTTTTGAAAAAGGGTCTAAGCCAGACAGCTCGACTGGCCACTTGAGCGATCTATCGGGTGGTCTACGCAAACATTTTGTTTTATTTTTTATTGGAAGGCTAGTGTCCTTGCAAGGACCGCTCAAGCGGTCTTTTGACCGATCAAGCAGTCTGGGCAATTTTTAGAAAATTTTACTTATTTATTTGAACGCTTGGCTCTTGGGAACTGTGACCTTAGTCTTTTCGGCTATTCTTTTACATAAAATAAACCCTCGAAAGTGCATCCTTCAAAATGTTTTAACTTTGCCTTCAAGTTACAATCTTTGACCCGTTTGGGCTCGGGTGGTTTTAGTGGATTTTGATATCCCCAAATGGTTGTTCATGGACGATTCACGTGACCTGTGTTTTGGGGCATGATAGAATCAAACTCGCAGCCCTAGCGTCTTTGCCTGGCCGAGTAACGACTTGGAGACCTCTTACTAGATCAACAAATCCTTCATCCACCTCACCACAGTGAGAGTTATTCTTTACGATAAACTTTTCAACTTTGTACTTGGCGTTCATCATCTTTACTACAACTTGCGATTAAGCCTTGAATCAGAACTCTGATCTTCCCCCATGGCCTTGCATCTTCAACAACAGTTGGCTCTAATACCACTTGTTAGGATTTCTAGGCATATATCCCCAAAAGATTAAGATAAGCTGATTTGGGCAATCAAACGGAATCCCATATACGCTTCAATCCATAATAGCAAAATAAAAGAACAAGAACAACCAAGAATGCAAGAATGTACGTGGTTCAGCTGACTGCTTACTTCCATATGAGAGAAGAAAACAATCCACTATACGCAAAAAATAAGGCTTATAAGATTCACTCTCTAACTCAAAGTATTTGTGATCTCAAACTGTGCCTTTCACCACCTCTTTACACTCTTTAATCTCTAAATCTGAACCACACTTTGTGTATTAGACGTTCTTGGATTTTCACAACATAAACCCTTTATATAAGACTCAAAAATAAGTTAAAACCCTAACCCGTGCAGTCTTAGTCGACTTTGCAAAATTTCTATCCTGCGGCAGACTGCTCGAGCAGATCTTAGACCGCTTGAGTGGACACTATCCCGAGAGCACGTAACCAAGATACAAATAAAAAGAAAGAACAACTCAAAAGAAACGAAACCTCAAACTTAAGTTTGGTAAGAAGAGATCGCCCGACCATTTAACCTTCTTGAGCCCGAGACACGGGATGAAGTAAAGACCCACATATACATATATTATCATCTCAATGTTGAGATTAAAAAATTCAAATTTTCTAGATTCAACTCAATTCAAATCAAGAGTTAAGCCCTAAAAGTCAAGAAACGAACCTATAAGAAAATACCTAAATTTTTCTTATAATTAAATAAAATAAAATTTATTTATTTAAAAATAAAAGGAGCAGCACTCAAGTGGTTGGCCACCCAGGGACTAGCACCCAAACTTAGTGGCCAAGTTTTGCAAACTCTAGTATAAAGAAACTAAGGTTAGGCTAGTTAACCCATGGTTAAGGAAGTTTCCTAGATAAGCCTCCTCCACTAACTTTGGTTATAAAAAGGGACACAACCCACCCCATTTTTCTTGTTATTCAACCATAGAGAAGAAAGAAGAGAGAGAGAGAGAGAGAGAGAGAGGGAAAGAAGTAAAGAAAAAGAAAGAAAGGAAGAAGAAAGAGAGAAGGAAGAAGCATGGAGCTGGGAGGATCCATGGAGCCTAAAAGCTAAGTCCAAGGCTTTCATCACCAAGGAATAACCTATAACAAGGTAAGAGAGACTCTAATATTTCTGATTTTACACAAATCAAACATCTATCCCACCATTCTCAAACACAAATCTAAGATCAAGAATCAAAACTCAAAAATAAAGGCGTCATGGTGACATTTTTGGGACTGTTTGGTAGGAGTGTTGAGTTTTTGAATTGGTATGAGTTTTTTCATGGGTTTCATGACTTCTATAGGACCTAGAGTTTTGATATATTAAAGTACAACACATGCATGTAAAGAAAATGAGTCAAAACTTGATACACAAAGAGCTAGGAGGCTAGAACTCATGTAAGCCTATTTTTTTTAGCATTTTTGACTTTCTGCCCCGAATTTTGAAATATCATAACTAAATACAGAAAGATGATCTAAGTTTGTTCTTCATATCTAGACCTAGGTTTTGATGTTATCTTTCATAAAAATTGGTTTGAACTAATTTGAATGAGTAGAGCTCATGATATAGCATTTTCTTCAAAGTGTGTCAGTTTTAGACCAGTTACCATTAAAGACCTGAAAACCTTAGTTTAAACATATTTTTGGTGACCTACTCCCAAAGTGATTTTCATAAACATTGTAGGTAACATATTGAACTATTTACTGTCCAAATATTAGACCTAAATACCCCCAGATGATCCCTCAAACTATTTTTAAACTCTTTGTTATAAATAGATTTTATTGTGTGTTTTATAGCTGACTGAATCTATTTTAAAAAATGGCTTATATCTCTAATTTGTTTAAAATTGTTGTACTTTAAAAATTAATGCTTGGAACTGATTAATAAATAGTTAAGTTAAATCCTTAAACAAATGAAGGCTTGAGTAGTGCGTAGTGCCTCTTAGACCTAAAAAGGAAGTAGACATGGTCCCTAAAACCAAAGAAAGCATTCAACAATCCAAATCACTTTAGTACTTCACGTACTAAGAGGGGTAGAACTCCATGTTGACGGTTAAGTCGTGTTTGCTTGCCAGACACGGAGGTTTTGTTACCCGAGGAACAGGCTTAGCTCGTTGGCAAAGGCTCGTTGGCGAAGGGTCAATTCGTATGCGTATGAGATAAGGTGAGAGTTCTTAGCAATTATCTTGACCATGAATCCATGTGAATGATGCTTTTAAATGCTTCGATGCTCGGTGTTTGAATTATGATAAATTTTGAAAGCATGAACTATTATTTCTAATGCCATGATATTTTTACTTCAAATGTGCTATCCATGATCATTTGAAGAGGTATGATGTTTTTATAAATGTACTCTCAATGTTGTGTGGTTGTTCCAAAGTGATAACTTACAAGGGTTTTCAGCCCTTTATATCCCGTTTTGATAGAGGTTACCCAACTACGGGTTTTTCTTTTTGTCCCTATAGGGAAGGTTTCCCGTTAAGCGAGGGTTATTTACCTTAAAGGCTTTTGAGTTGAGTCCTTGGTTTTAGCACATACCACTTGTGCTTAGTGGAGAGTAACCCTCATTCCATTACATTTGTAACAGCCCGATCATTCACATGGCAACGATATTGTCCGCTTTGGGTAAAGCCCTCACGATTTTATTCTTCCTAGGGGAAAACCCATCCTTGCATTGCTCCAGCCCAAGCACACTTAACTATGGAGTTCTGCTAGGGTCTGTACCACTTGGGGAAAAGGCCTCATTGAATATAAGGGTTCAAGGTTTTTCTTTTATAGCCCAGGAACTCCCTCTCCCTTTCTGATGTGGGATACTAGGATATCACAATCCACCCCTCTTAGGGCTACACGTCCTCGTGTAGTAGCTTGCCAGCTCCGGTAGCCTGCCAGTCCTTATCGACCCGCCCACTCAGTAGCCTGCCCACATGTCACGTGAGACGGCAAGGGCCGGCACTCGAAAGTGAGGAGAGTCAGCTCTGGTACCATCTGTAACACCTAGACCCATCACATGGCAACGATATTGTCTGCTTTGGGCAAAGTCCTCACGATTTTGTTCTTCCTAGGGAGTCACCCTTCCTTGCATTGCTCCCGCCCAAGCATGCTTAATTGCGGAGTTTTGCTAGGGTCTCTACCACCTGGGAAAAGGCCTCGTTGAATGTAAGGGTCCAAGGTTTTTCTTTTATAGCCTAGGATCTTCCTCTCCATTTCCGATGTGGGATACCAGGATATCACAACATTGCTATCCGCGCATTGTGAATCGAGGTTACGGTACCGTCGAAACTCCCGGTTGTGTGGTTGATGACTACTTAGATATTGTTAGGATTTGGGTTTAGTTTTGAGAATGTGGTTATTCATTAAATTGTGGTAGTTGAGCCAGGGATATATTTTTTCCATACTGAGAAATGTTCTGTAAAGTCTGTGAATTTTTTGTTCAAGCAAATGCATCGGATTTTATGTTTTTATGGAAAGTATGTTGAGCTGTTTCCAAAAAGTGTTTTCAGTTATCAATAGGGTGAAGCATGGAAAACTCGAACGGAGCATCATTTAACCTGAATTAGTATAATGAGGCACATCAAGAAGAATCTCCACAAATGGGACTAATGGAACTTGACCCAATCGCTAAGATATTAGAGGCAATTGCAAGGTCGACAGAACAGAATGCAAGGTGGATCGCAATACAAGCTAAGAGGAATAGTAACTCCTTAATCAAGAAGTTCAGGATCTAGGTGCAAAAGAGTTCACGGGAGCCCTTAGCCTTATTCAAGCAGAAAACTGGTTGAAGGATGTTGTGCGTATTCTGGATAGGATAAGGGTAGATGCAGATGATAGGATCGACCTCATAGATTTTATTTTTAGTGGGGTAGCATACCACTGGTGGGAAGCCATAGAGCGATTACTGAAAATGCCAATGCCAGGAGCTGAATCTCCTATGCCCCAGAGGATAACTTGGGATCATTTCGTAAGGGCACTCGACTAACAGTATAAGCCCATAACCTACAAATATGAGAAGGGGTAGGAATTCATTGATCAGGAACAAAGTAGGATGACTGTAGCGAAATACGAGATAAAGTTTACAAAGTTATAACGATATGCCACCCAACTTATAACTGATGAGGAGACATGGTGTAGGAGATTTAAAAAGGGGTTGAGTTTTCCAATCAGAACGAGGATGACGATTCTCGAGATGAATATGCAAGTTTGGTGAACGAGGCGAAGATGATTGAGAATGATGTGAAAGAGGGAGAAGAAAGATGAGAAGACTTTAAGAAGCACAAGTTCGGGAATCTCACGACGAGCAAGGTAGGGGGACATGGTCCTAGGAGTGGTGCCCCAAGGCTACCGACTTTCTGACGCTAGTGTTATCAGTCAAATGCGAGGAATTCCAAACCTAGAGGGGATCGAGCTAAAAAGGAAACATTTGGACAAGCAAAGGGGATAAAAATGAATGGTTGCTTTAAATGTGGAGCCCCTTACCACTTTAAGAAGGAATATCCCTGACAACTTTAAGAAGGATTATCCAAGGATCAACCAAGGAATCATTTGCTATTGTTGTGGTGAATCAGAGGCACATCACTACTCAGTGCAGACATTTTGGGCTATCAGCACAATCATCTATAGGAAGCAGAATAGTGGATTGGCCAACTGGAAGTGTTCAAGACAAGAGAAAAGGACCGATGGAGGACCCAAGGATCCCGGCACGAGTTTTTGCTATCACACTCCAAGATGCTCAAGCAACGCCCGATGTGGTGACTGGTACACTTACTATTTTTTATAGAGATGCTTATTTTATGATAGACCCTAGATCAACACACTTGTTTGTATCACCCTTTTTCATAACACAAGTAGATGTTGTAAGGATGGAACCACTTAGACCGCATGATAACCATAACTACACCTATAGAAGAAGAAGTGGTAATTAAAAGTGTGTATAAAGATTGTGTGTTGAAGACAGGTGATAAGAAGATGTAGGTAGATTTGAGGCCTTTGAAAATGTCGGAGTTCGACCTGATTCTCGCGATGAACTAGTTGTTGTCCTATAATGCATCGCTAGATTGTTATAGGAAAAGAGTAATCTTTAGGATACTCGGGGAGGAGGAATTCGTTTTCCACGGGGACAAAGGTGGAACACCTATTTGTATCGTGTCAGCCATTAAGGCTTCGAAGTTGCTAAAAAAGGGTTGCCAGGGGTTTCTGGCACATATAGTGGACATTGAGGTGGAGGAGAAGAAGCTTTAAGAGGTGTTAGTTATTTGTGAGTTTCTAGAAGTTTTTCTAGAGAATTTACCAAGATTACCTCCAGATTGAGAAATGGAGTTTATGATCGACCTCTACTCGGGCAGAACGCCCATATCTATTCCTCCCTATAGAATGTCGCCTACTGAATTATTAGAGTTGAAGGAGCAATTACAGGAATTATTAGAAAAAGGATTCATTAGACCTAGTGTCTCACTGTGGGGAGCACCAACATTGTTCATGAGAAAGAAGGATGGAACGCTAAGAATGGGTATCGACTATTGGCAATTAAATAGAGTGACCGTTAAGAACAAGTATCCTTTGCTTAGGATAGACGATCTGTTCGACTAGTTGCAAAGAGCCAGAGTGTTCTAAAAAATAGACTTGAGGTCATGGTACCATCAATTGAAAGTGCGGGAGTCGGCTATACCCAAGATTGCCTTTAGGACTCATTACGGGCATTATAAATTTGTGGTGACGCCTTTCGGGTTAACGAATGCGCCTGCTGTGTTTATGGAGCTGATGAATCGGGTGTTTAGAAGCTTTCTAGACTAATTTATAATTGTATTCATAGATGACATTTTGATATATTCTCGAAGTGAGGAGGAACAAAGGGAACATTTAAAGATTTTTTTGCAGACTCGGAGGAAACACAAGTTATACGTAAAATTTGGTAAGTGTGAGTTTTGGTTGGATCGGGTGGTGTTTTTGGGTCATGTTATATTTGGAGAGGAAATTCAAGTGGACCCAACTGTCACGCCCCAAAACCCGGGGTCACGTGAAAATCTACCAAATACTAGTTTTATGAAACATATAGGTTTTCATACATTTAAATTCGCCTGTTGAAACCAATGGAATACCCAACAAAAGGATCTCTCATAAATAAATAACATACAGATCCAACATGCATACGATATATCGCCTTATGGCGTACAAAACCTGCCTTCAGGAACAGGCATACCAAAAGGGGAAAAAATATAAAAGTCTTCTGCCACTGCGGGCACCACCAGAGTTACTCCTCATGCACATCATCACCTGAAAATGGTCTTGTATAGAAAATTTCACTCATGAGCCAAAGCCCAATAGAAACAGACTATAAAGCTATAAAGCATGAAATATGTAATCATATGGTGGGAGTAAACTCAACCACAAATCAAAACGGTTTTCCAACAGACCACCACGAGTCTCAAAACAATTTTATTTCACAAAACCCATGTTTTCATCCTTAAAACCAGGTGTTGCAACTAATGCAAATAATCAACCACAGTTAAGGAAAAATAGTAATCAAAAACATTGTTCTCTCGCTAAATGTACCATCGCGGAAAAGATAAATTAATCCTATTTACCGACTCTATCACAAGGGAACAGAGGTAACAACTATGAACTCCTGCCCATTACCTAGTCCTGAATCATTTAAGACCTGCTAGGTAATGACAAGTTCTATACGGAGTACCACGGCGAAAGTGCTGACTTTACGAGCCCGACAACTCGAGGGATAAAAGCACACAACCGACCTTCTTTACAGGAACTACCCCGAAGGATAACAAAGGTACCTACTATGCGCACGTTTTTGGACTTTCACCGAGGGCAACTCGTGCCAAATACACGTTATCTCCGTACATCTAGATAATCATCTAAAAATCAAACCATAGCTCAACTACGAAAACATTTCATAAATGTACATTATACATGTATATACAGATCCATCCATTAACATGGAGATCAACAAAACCTTTCCAAAATGTTTTGCAGAACAACAGTTATACAACACGTGTATAAACAATAGATCCAATCCATGAACAATGGAGATCAAACAAAACATTTTCAAAATATTTTTCCACGTTTTCCAACAAAATATTTAAAAACCTGAAAATCAACCCCAAGGGTTAGCTTCAAACCTCCAAAACATGATTTGTTGAGATTTTTCACAAAAACAGCATTTCCACCGTTTTCAAGAACACCCTTTGAAAATTCAACACCCACAAGTCAAATCATGTAATAAACCAAGAAAAGCGTAAAACATACTTTTTATCCGAAACAAGGTTTAAACATAACACATGATATATAAGCATTT
>JAULJZ010175453.1:0-23489 GCA_032270985.1 Heliamphora pulchella
ATGCATTTGAGAAATTATATTAAAGAACCAATGATGATTAGTAGAGGCCAACCTTACGGTTGGGCGAACGGGGTGCCCAACACCTTTTTCGATTCGTACCTTAGCCCGCGGACCCTCTTTCTCTGGTTAAACGCTTTTAAGATCAGTTAGCCATTTTTATTTTTCTTAGTTTTTCTCAAAAACTAAGTAGCGACTCTATTTTCAATAAAAGAGGATTTTCAAAAGTTGGTTTTGAAGGTGTTAAAATATTTTTCAAAATATCTTTGAATTCCCTCATTCATTTTTTTAACCCCCAAATTCAAACGCCACAACACCATACAAATAATGTCTCCATATCTTGAGTGCGAAGACGATTGCGGCTACCTCTAGATCATGGGTAGGGTAATTTGTGTGAGGTTTCAACTGCCTTGATGCATAGGTAATGACTTTTTTGTGTTACATCAGAACACATCTCAAACCTTTGTGTGACGAGTTGCTATAGATTACAAAACCTTCATTGCTTGATGGGAGAGTAAGCATAGGTGCTGGAACTAGTTTAGACTTCAACTCTTGGAAATTCCGTTAACATTGGTCATACCACTCAAACTTCACATTCTTCTGGGTTAACCGAGTCAAAGGTCTTGCAATTTGGGAAAAGTCCTAGATAAAACGCCATTAATAACTAGCTAACCCCAAAAAGCTACGTATCTCTGTCACACTAGTAGGTCTTATCCAATTAACTATCGCATCAACTTTTGTTGGGTCCACTTAAATTCCATATCCGGATATAACATGACCCAAGAACATCACTCAATCCAACCAAAATTCACACTTACCAAACTTTGCATATAGTTCGTGGTTCCTCAGGATCTACAAAAAAAATTTCAAATGCTTCCTTTGTTCCTTCTCACTCCAAAAATATATCAGAATATCATCTATGAATATGATTACGAATTAGTCTAGAAAACTCATAAACACCCACTTTATCAATTTTATGAACACTGCAGGTGTATTTGTCAGTTCAAATGCATCACAACGAATTCATAATGCCCGTAGTGAATTCTAAAAGCAGTCTTGGGTATATCTAACTTTCGTACTTTCAATTGATGGTACTCCAACCTCGGATCAATCTTTGAGAACACTTTAACTCCTTGTAACTAGTCGAACTGATCATCTATCCTAGGCAAAGGATACTCATTCTTGATGGTCACTATATTCAATTGTTGATAATTCTTAGAGTTCCATCATTTTTCTTCACGAACAACACGGGTGCTCCCCATGGTGAGACACTAAGTCTGATGAAACCCTTGTCCAATAATTCCTCTAATTGTTCCTTCAGCTCTTATAACTTAGCAGATGACATTCCCTGTAAATCGATCGTAAACTCTACTTCTCGGTCTAGGGATAACCTCGATAAATCCTTTGGAAATACATCTGGAAACTCGCAAACGGCTGGCACCTCTGAAAGCAACTTTCCTTTTGTCTCTGTGTCTACTACGTGTGCTAAAAACTTGTGGCAATGCTTTTGTAACATTTTCGAAGCCTTAATGGACGACACAACATGAATAGGTGTTCTACCCTTATCTCTTTGGAACACGAATTCCTTCTTCACAGGTATCCTAAATATTACTCTTTTTCCAAAACAATCTAACGACGTATAGTAGGATGATAATCAGTCAATTCCAAGAATCAGGTTGAAACCAAACATACTCAAGGGTATCAAATCTATCAATACATCTTTATCTCCTACCTTCAATACGCAATCTTTGTATACACTTTTAATTACCACTTCTTCCCCTATTGGTGTAGCTATAATTATCATGTAGTTAAGAGGTTCCATCATTAAAGCATTTACTTGTGTTATCAAATTAGGAAATATATATTATATATAAAGTTATTTTCATTCAAAGCATATGTCTTCAATTACACATAAAATGTTCCACCGGTTTGTCTTCAATGGTATTTGACCCTCTCTTTGTGTTCCAAAAATCCTCAATTTTTTTTTAATTTATATTTTTTTTAAAGAAATTCATATGTCATCATGTGAGTAGTCCAAAAATTAATTTTTAACTATTATTATTATTCAATGAAACTAATTGTGGCTATCTAATTAAGTATATAGTTTGAAATTTGAATTTGATATTTTTAAATCAAGTACATATTCACATTAGTTTAAATTGATTTATAAAAAAATCTATTTAAAAAAAATATGTTTTCAAAATATGAGCTATACTGGTCAAAATAAATAAATTATAAAAATACTTATAGCATTTTTAATTAATACTGTAATATAAATGTATAATCTCAAATATGCATATTTATACACTAAAATCAACAAAAATGTTAATGATTAAATTTTAAATATAACATTATATATTTACAGCAATACTACTAATTTTTCACAGATTAAAGTGATTTTGAAAACTTTAAATACTACATTTTATGTGTATATATATATATATATATATATCACATGTTGTAGAATATCACAATTAAGTTGAATGGTGTAACAATCTTTATAACAAAATAATTAAATATACTAATTTTTATAAGAGTTTTATAGACAAAAATTTATATGCGACAATTATGCAAGGTTAAACAAAAATTAATCTATCATATTCTATGTGTTTCAATATAAAATTTTTTAAATGATATTTTATTATTTTTTAATTAAAATTCTGTGCTTGGTACTTATTTATGCTAGTTTAAAAATATTTAATACTTTTCCAAATATTACAAATTTACAATTCCACGCCACCAAGGCACCGACAGCGGCTTTGAACCTTCCATTTACATTGTCAAACTGCAGAAGAGAGAGAGCAAATCAGACACGACACTCGTCTCTTTCAATAAAGGAAAATGCTTTGAAGACAACTAATTACCGAGATCAGGCAAAGATAATTTTGGCCATCTATTTAGAAAATTAATTATGTCCATCTATTCATATTAAAATTAACAAGTATTAGTAATTTTAAAACTAACAAATGTTTATATTAAAATTGACTAATGTTATAAATCACAATACAAACAAATGATCAAAATTCAATTTCTGTAGTAGATTTGTGATTAGTTGTCTTTGTATATAGTATTACAGATAAAGAAAAATACTTTGTACATACAATTAAGTACAAAAATTACAAAAAATTGATCTTGGTTATTTATTTATCGTAAAATTAATAAATATTGTAAATTTTAGTGTAAATAAATGGTCAAAATTTAGGCTGTGATTGGCAATTAGCTTGAACGCTAATTTTTTTATTTTTTTGCATTTTTAACCAAAAAGATAAATTAAGTTCAAAGTAAATGTGTTGTAACTTAGTTTTTAAGTTATTTTTTTTAAAGTTAATTGTTTAAGTAAAAAAATAGTTTTTTTTTGTTTTTCATTCAATGTGAAAAATTTTACCCTTCTATATATTTTATATTCACAATAATATGTAGTTAGTAGTAATAGTAAATAAGTTATGAATAAGTGATATTATTGTATTTTAAAAGTGGTGAGAGTTTTAATAGAATATTTTGAAAATTTTAATTTTAATTTTAATTTTTTACTTTTTAATTTTTAAAATTTTTTGTCAAATAAATAATTTAATATTTTTACATTTTTAACCCAAAAATTAAAGAATGCCATTCAAAGCTTTAATTTCTATAGTTGGTAGTTATATGTATACATAATAGTGCTGTCTCTTCGAGGGAGCAGCGTCTCTACTGTCCTTAAAGGAATTAGAGAGGTCCAATTTGTTTCTTTTTGGGTTCAAATTGGACCCATTTTTATCATCTAAACCTTTTATTTTATTATTCTAAATGTATATATTATTACTATAAAAAATGACGTTGGTCGGATATTGGTAACTAGCTTAACAAATCACAATTGTGTTCATAAAAGTAACTATAATTTCTATTTTATTATTTATTTTATCAACACATATTTAATTTGGTAAGACAGTTACTGATATTCGATCAATTTAATTTTTTTATATTAATAATATAATATTTAAAATAATTATATAAACAGCTTAGATAATTAAAATGAGTACATTTTAAAGTCAAATAAAATATAACTCAATCTCTCCCGTCCTCACAGGACTGGAGACAAAGCAATACTCTTAAATTTAAATACCCCTCCAAAACTTGCGGAACTGACAAAACGGAGCCGCCCAGAGCTCAACACCAAAACAGAAAACAAAACAAAAGTCAAAAGATCAAAAAAGAAAAAGAAGAAGAAGAAATTGAAGATGGGAAATGAAGATGAACAGCATGAGATAGAGAGGAAACCACGGTTCCTATGTCTTCATGGGTTTCGAACCAGCGGCGAGATTCTGAAGAAGCAGGTCGGGAACTGGCCCCAATCCGTGCTGGACAAGATCGATCTCGTCTTCGTTGATGCACCTTTCCCCGCCCAAGGCAAATCCGAAGTCGACGGAATCTTCGATCCTCCCTTCTACGAATGGTTCCAATTCAACAAGGTCAATTTTCAATATATATATATATATATATAATCGGGTGTTTAGATCAATTTTTGTGAGTTATATTGTAAATTTTATTTTTTGTCTCTTTTAATTTTCAGGAATTTACAGAGTACAAGAACTTCGATGAGTGCCTCTCATACATAGGGGATTGCCTGATAAAGCATGGACCAATCGATGGTCTTCTTGGTTTCTCTCAAGTATTTTTATTTTATTTAAAACTTATATTTCTGGTCCTTTTCCTTCTCTTTTGTTTGACGCGCCTATTGATGTGGACCTGTTCGTCAACAACTCAGGGTGCTATTTTATCGGCGGCGCTGCCCGGGCTGCAGGCGAAGGTAAGGTTCAATTGTTTGATTTCGTTAATAATTCAGTTATTAACAAAGCAGCTCAAGTTTTGTTGTGTGGTCCAAGGCAAAATTGTAGTGAAACTACTTCTAATTAGTTCTTATATATTAAATTATTTTATTTAACGTAAAATTATTAATTAAATTTTTATACACAAATTTGTTAGTAATATGCTTATCAACAATTATAAGTTCATCACTTTTAAAATTAAAATAATAATAATAATCAATAGATTAAGGCTTTTTATTTTTGATTTTTGACTGTTTGAAAATTTAAATATAATATATAAAATAAATGAAAAAATAACATAAATCATTTCTAATTTGAAACTATTATTTTATTTCATAATATTTTAACCCATGTTTTGTTATATATATATATTAAATGTGGGCGCCCTTTACATGTGCTCTTAGGCAAGTAACTCACTTGACTAGAGAATGAGCCACCCTAATTAGTTGTTAAGATTGTATTTTATATCACATAAATCACTATATATTTTTAATTATAATTAGTTTACATTAATATATAACATCTGTTTCGGATGTTTAAAAAGTTTGACTTTTAAGAGATTTAGCTGTTTTGAAAAAAAAAGATAGATGTTTAGGATACTTATTTATAATAGTTTTTTTGTTTTTTATTAAAATATTTAATATACATTTACTTTTTGCTTTTAAACTGTAGTATTTGAGATATTTGCGTGTTTTTTTTTGTTATTGTGAGGAGGGTTAACTTTTTAATTGAAGGTATTATTGTAATTTTAGTTCAAAAAAAAAGGTAGAGTATTTTGGATGTGTATAGCCTTTCTTTTTTTAGAAAAATAGATGAAAAAAATAGTTGGTTTTTTTTGGAAAACGAAATAGTATAGTTTAGAAGTTGGTTTTTTTTTTCATATAAAATAGCAACTTTTAAGTGATCCCAAACATGGATTTAGTATAGGGCCTACTTCATTTGCGAGTACAGAATAATATTTGTGAAGTAAAAATGCACGGTGTGTTGATCCTTTTCCTATTTTATGGCCTCAACAAGTTATATAAATGTGGTTTTCTGATAATTCTGATGGTTGACTTGGTGGTTAGTAGTAACACTTGAAATTTGAGAGTTTATACTCTTTGAGGATTTAGATTTAAAACCTCTTCAGTACAATTAATTTTTTGAAATTAGTTCATACTAAATTTTGTCTCGATTTTAATTAGGTCGCGCAAATAGACATTGAGATTGGTTCCAAAAATTAATCAAAGTGTGCATATGTTGGCTTGATTACTTAAATTTTAAAGAAATGTGTTTTTCTGATGGTGTGTGTGCTGAGGCAGTGGCGTTCTTCTTGCTTTTACAGGGTGTGGCTCTGACAAAGGTATCCAAAATAAAATTCTTGATAGTAATTGGAGGGGCAAAACTGCGAGAGCCATCGCTGGCTGAGAAGGCATATTCGTCTCCAATGCAATGCCAGTCGCTCCACTTTTTGGGTATTTCATTCACTCCTTGTGCACAGTTATGATGAAAATAGTTTATATTGTATACGAAACAACTTCACAGGTTATATTATTAAACTTTTGTTGAATTATGTTTTACCCATTGACTAGTAATAGAGGAGCACAGTTAGATGATGAAATGGCCTTGGGTAGTCTAAATCTACTGGCTAATCTCGACTTTAATTCTATAGGGGTGGGTATGGGGAATAATTATTCAATACTCTTGGAGCAATGCTCCATTCAAATCACTGGATAACGCATCTTCACATGTTGAATAAAATAATAACAAAAAAGTGATAGGTCCCACTAAACACACTAATAATTATGAACTTGAAGTACCACCTAAACTTACTCCAAGAGTATTGAATATTTACTTGGGTATGGGTCATGACACCTTGATTTCTTTCTTTCTTTTTTTTCCCTTATGGATGGCATTGGCTGATACTTCAACAAACCAATAGCCTCATCAGTTTGTCAGTCATTTTAGGCACATGAAAGGCTATAAGAAAACGATGCTACCAATATTTCTTAACCTTCATAATGGTATATTTATTTATTATTAGCTTAAATATTTATGTTTAAAGAGACATTTACGTTGACTTCTTTTTCTCTCTCCTTCTAGTTTACGTACCAATCTGCACCAGTTACCTATATGTGGTGGTCATCTTAAAATTTAATGTCCATAGATCAACTTTCAGAACTTTCACGCCTAGCCAATGAAATTAGGAATCTTTGCAATTATTTTCTTGTGTAATGCATCAATTCAAGAAAAGAATGGCAAAGGTTCTTGGTTCTAGCCAATGTGGCTCCTACAATACCAGGATGCTTGGTGTAACTAAAACAATTATACTTTTGTTTGCTAAGTGACTCAGTTAGACTTAAAGTTAAAAAAAAAAATCGCTTATCCTATTTGGCAACTCCAATGCTTATAGTTTTTTTACTTATTATCTTTTTGTCTTCTACTTACCATTTATATCCTTTATCAATTTTCATAACTATTTTGTTAAAAATGTTACAATTTTTGGAATTGGCATTCATTTTTTGAAGCGGACAAGATATTGGGCTACAATCCCAAAATGGCCCATTAAGAGTTTAGGCCACCTTAGAAAGCGAAAATGGCCCATTAAGAGTTTGGGCCACCCTAGAAAGGTGACTCATGACAATTTGGGCCCATAAGCAACAATGGACTGATAAAAAGCTGTTGGTGAATTCATTGCCAATGGAATCCCATCCCTGAGATGACACCTTGGGAAAGGGGGATGGAGTTCTAGAAGAGAGAGGACTATTAGGAAAGGAAAAGAAAAAATCCTTGATTTAAAGGGGTAGATAGAAGAGATACACGAGATCTGAACTACCCAAGGTGAGACATCTATAAAAGGGTAAGCATCCTAAGGATAAAGGTGCGACATTGATACTTGTTCTTGCTTAGAAACACCCCCAAGAGGGAATTCTAACTTGAGTGTGGAAGTTCTTTCCGATTAACCCTAGCCGAAAAGTGCTAACGATGTTCTTGTTCTTACAGGAGCTAGGCAGATACCAAAGATGCAAGGATATCGAACCAGTAACAATGAGATAGGCACCTACTGGAGTTGCTAGAAGAGACACTAGGGGACAACATAGGTAAGACGTCCCTCAAAGATCGATACCTATGATACAGAACCAACTAAGAATAGGTAGAGCCCCACGCGAGGTCTGAAGGCACAAGCCTCGCAAGGTGGGAGGCAGCTGGTATATTCTACATCCAGTTCTCGAAGAGAACATTATTCTTCTTGAGAAAGGGAGAGTACAGATAAAAGATTTGCCCAGCAAGACATAAATCATAGATGTTTTAGAAGAGAGGATGTTGCACCGTGACAAGGAGATTGAGGAACTAAGGCAAAGAATAGAGGACTCAGATGTGCAGAGAAGCTCTTGAGTAAGGCAATGAGATAGCCCAGAGTGGGTGAGAGAATCAGATCATGTCTGAGAATCATACAGTCAAAATCGCCCCTAAAGAAAAAAGAGAGAAGTGCCTGATCATCAACCAAGAGAGAGCCAAAGGAGCACTCAACATACAGTGGATCCTAAAGGAGCCAGTATTCAAGCGGCTACATAGCAAGAGGTAATTGCTGACCAAGTTGCCGACTAAGATCTTCGGGTATGGTCAGAGAAGAGAATGAATGTTAGAATCTAGCAGGCTAGGGGCTGTACAGCTCATGATGTTGCGAGAAAGGCCCTTGAACAAATCTCGATGTCCCCACTAGCCAAGGAGATAGACAATGCCGATCCACCTTGAAAGTTTTCTCCTTCAAAGTTCGAGGTATATAATGGAAAGATAGACCTAGTGAGTCATATTCAGTACTACAGGAAGGCTATGGCACTCTAGAGTGGGAATGATTCGCTCATATGCCGAATGTTCCCCTCAAGCTTAGGGGACACAGCCCTAAGTTAGTTCCACAAGCTAGCCACCTAATCAGTGGTTAACTAGAAGCAACAAGCCGAGACTTCCACAGCCAAATTCATCACCAGCAATAGGCATCTTAAGAGCATAGATACACTACTGTCACTTCGGAAGGGCGAGGGGGAAATTATTCAAAAATATGCAAGAAGATACTGAAAAGTGTATAATGAGATCGAAAATTGCAATGAATAGCTTGCAGTAGTGTCGTTCAAGCTGGGTTTGCCACCACATAGTTGGTTGAGGCAGTCCTTGACCAAGAAAAAAGTGCTAAGCATGTCCGAATTGATGATAAAGATTGAATAGCATGCCAAAGTAGAAGAGGATAAAAGCCAGGCCGAACAGAGTATAGCCTCGACGAAGTAACTAAAAAAGTAAGAACAAGACAGGAAGGAGTCAGGGTCGAAGAAGGAAACTTAGGAGCATAGGGAGTTAAAGGTTGATCATGCACTGCAAATTGTGTTGAAGGATCCTCTGCACAAGCTCCTGAACAGCATTAAGATAATCCATACTTTCAATGACCATTGAATTTGATGGGGGACCTAAAAAGAAGAAATTTGAATAAAAAGTGCCTATACCATCAAGACCATGGGCACCTGACTGAGGAATGCTGAATATTCAAAAGGCATCTGGAGGAGTTGGTGTAGTCAGAACACCTTGCAGAGTTTGTCAACAAGGAGAAGACTATCCCCGAGGAAAAACCTTATGCTTGAGAAAGGAGGTTTGAGTAGAGGGAAGCCCATCTAGGAGTAATGAGAGTCATACATAGGGCCACGGAGCCCAATACTAAGGCTACAATCTAGCACCACATGAGAATCCTAGCTCACACTCAAGAAGTGGATAGGAGAAAACACCAAAGAACTAATCACCGCTCAGATCGAACCCATGTCGAAGGGGTTATTTTCTCCAATAATGACCTTGCGGGGGTACAACATCCACAAAACGATGCCCTCATCCTAACTCTTCGGGTTGCTGGCTTCGATGTCATGAGAATGCTGGTTGACCAGGGCAGCTCGATGGACATTATGTATTATAGCTTGTTTAAAAACCTCAAGCTAGCAGATTCCTCTTTACAAAAGTGCTCCACTCTTCTAATCGGCATTGGGGTATATCTAGTATGGCCGATTGGCAGTCACGATTCTAGTAAAGGTAGGGCCTGTGATAGTGGACATCGAATTCCCAGTGGTAGACCAGCCTTCCTCTTATAATGCAATAGTGGAAAGGACATGGATTCACAGCCTGAGAGCAGTCCTCTCTACTTATCACCAATCCCTCAAGTTTTAAATGAGGAAGGAGGTGATCGAGATTAAGAGAGACTAGCAAGCAGCTCGGTAGTGTTTCAAAGCCTTTGTGAAGGGAAAGGAGCAATATCTCGAAGTCAAGGCTATCGAGGTTAATGAAGGCCCCACTATCTATGATAATAGTCGAAGGGCGAATGAGAAGGTCATAGAGGATTTGAAGAAAATTTAGATTAGTGAGGAAGATGAAGATTGATACTTTCTGCTTTGATTAAGCTTAACTGAATAGGAAAAGGCCGGACTGACAAAGTTTTTGATACAGAACAAGGAAGTCTTTACATAAACCTCATATGAGATGCTGGGGATTGACCCTGAGATAATTAGTCATTGACTAAATGTCGACCTAGTAAGAAGCTAGTAATACAGAAGTCGAGGAAGACAGCTGTACATCACGCAGCAATAGTGATCAAAGAAGTGCAGTGCCTGAAGAAAGAAAGAGCAACTAAAGAAGTATACTACCCCAACTGGCTTGCTAACACTGTGGTAGTGAAGAAGAAGGATGGGAAGTGCCGAGTTTATGTAGACTTCATCGACTTGAACAAATCATGCCCAAAGGATTGCTTTCCCTTACCCTGAATAGATCAACTCGTGGATTCCACCGCCGGACACAAGAGGATGAGTTTCTTTGATTCTTATCGAGGGTACCACCAAATAGCTATGCATGCCCCAGATATGAAAAAGACTGCTTTCATCACTCCTTGAGGGGTATACTGCTATCAGGTCATGTCGTTCTGTTTGAAGAACGTAAGAACCACTTATCATAGATTGGCCACCAAAATGTTCGGGGGACACATCGGAGATATAATAGAGGTCTACATTGACGATATGGTGGTAAAAACCAAGCACCTAACCAGCCATTTGGATTGCTTGCGAAAGACCTTTGAGATCCTCAAAGGTTACAGGCTGAGGCTTAATGCCTCCAAGTGTGCATTCGATGTAAGCTCTGGGAAATTCCTAGGCTTTCTAGTAATCCACCGAGGAATAGAGGTGAACCCTGAACATATCACTTCCAAACAAAACATGTAGAGCCTGAAGAATGTAAAGGAGGTGCAGAAGTTGACAGGATGCAAGCGGCTCTGAATCGCTTCATCAATAGAGCTTTAGATCGCCACCACCCATTCTTTAAGCTACTGAAAAGGGTGATCCGTTCAGTGACACCCCGTTCTTTGGGCATGTCAGGACATATGTAACTATAAATAAAGGACATATTCTAGCCAAACATTTATAGATACATAAGATAGTTACTACATCATTAACGGTTTAGAATTTGTTCGAAATACTTAATAATTACAGTCAACCAGAAAATTTAACAAAAGTTACATTATGTCCGTGGAAAACAGAACAAAAAGATCAAAAAGTAAATATCCTCCGTCTTCAAGCGGCACTGTTGAGGTTAACCGACTCCTGCCTCTCTTCCTGCTCCTAGTGGTCTTCTTCTCCTACGAATGTACCCTCCTCAAACTGTTCTGCTTCTTTATCTGTGGCACGAATGTCATGAGCCAGAGCACAGAAGAAAATTTTCTAAACTGTCTAGCAAACTCACGACAAGATATTCTACAATACATATCGTATAACACCCAATGCAAAGTTATGGGGGGCAGAGATATAGGTAAATTATCATTTTCAACAGGATTAGCACAGAGTAAAACAGTAGTGTGAGTGCATGATGCAGATAAATGCAGTGCAGATGCCCAACCTAACTTGTATCCAGGAATAACAATAGGAGTTCCACTTTAGGACTTATTTTTATTACTTATATGGACTTATTATCATTATTTTCGCCTTTGGAATTTATTGTCATCGCCATGATGGGACTTGTTATCATTGCTGCCTCATGAACTTATTATCAATGCCGTGATGGGACTTTATATTATTGCCACCTCAGGAATTTATTATCAATGCCGTGATGGGACTTTATATTATTGCCACCTCAGGGACTTATTGTCAATGCCGTGATGGGACTTTATAAGGTTACCCACGTTAAAAACTAGGATGTTCGCTTAGTATCAACCCAAGGTCTAAACTAAAGCCAGTGACGAACTCATGGTGCCTAAACCTCCATTTTATAATAAAAACTTCCAATTTCATTTCCAAATATGGCAACTAGGGACGCCCTAAACCCACAACCACTGAACAATAATTCCCAACCCAATTTGAAAGGTACGAAGAACTTTGATAACCCAAGATGCAATGTAGGAATGCCCATGAATGTGCAATATGCCTATTGTGTACAACTAATCATTGCATGGTGTATAAACATGACATAGTACATGGTACAACTTGCTAAAGCATTACGCACAAGCATGCAAAGCATAACCATAATTCATGTGGTATAAAATTGAACTATCGGCATTAGTTCATTTCATCAAGCATCATTTTCAAATACCAATTACTCACAAAGTTTATATAAGGTTCACATACTCAAGTCTCACACCATTCGAACACTTAGCCAATTTTAGGTACAAGTTTAATTACTAATTTTAAAGTTATGACAACGTTTTGAAGTACTTACACATAAATTTAACTTCTGATATTTTAACACCAATTAGATAAAAATATTCCCTACAATTTTCATGTTTATCACTAATGCTAGAGCCTTATTTAAGTAAAAACGGTTCAGCAATATACAGAGAAATACATAGGAATTGAGCTTCCGTTGGCTACTGTTTTGGGGCATCAATTCAAGGGTTATGACTCTAATTTTTTGTGAGGTTTTGGTTTAAGGTGTTCCCTACAAGTGTCATGTTTTGAGTTGGGGCAAGTTATTTGAAAAAAGTTTGAGAATTTGGCCAATTTATAAAAAGGGTTCAGTCAGCCTAAAAAGGGTATGCAGAGTGTGTTTTTGACAGAGAATGCTAAAAGCCTTTGGGGTATCATCTAAGGGTATTTTGGGCTAATTTTTGTTCATTAGTTAGTTTAATATGTTAGCTACATTTTCTATGTTTACTACTTTTGGATTTGGCATCTAAAAAGTTACATTTTAAATATCATAATAAGGTGTGACAGAGAGGTATGTCAGTCACTGAACCTTAACAGAGATTTTGGAAAGTGTTTTGACCCATCAAGACTTCATATTTTTGGCTCATTTGTGGGGGACAAAAAGATAAATGTATCCTCTACAAGTTTTATGTTTTGACCTAAGCTCGGGTCTCACTCTAATTAAGGGTTTTTAGGTCTGCAACTTAGAGTGATCAAGATATGATACTTTTAGGAAAAAATGAGATATCTGAAGTTCTACCCAACAAAACCACTTCAAACCAATTTTGTATGAAAGATAACTCAAATATCTAGACCTAGACACAAAAATCACTTTAAGAACATTTTTTTACATTTAGTTATGGTGTTTTAAAGTTGGTGGCAGAAAGTGAGTAAATCCTGAAAATCAGGCTACTTAGGGTTTTGGTTGCCTAGCTAATGTTGTGTACATTTGTGACATATTTTCTTTGCATGCATGTTATAAGCTCACATAAATCAAAACTCCAGAACATGTTTAGGCCATAAAACTCAAAAGTAAATACATGCAAGCACATGCAAAGTACAATCTTACACAAATAGCCCATATTTTACTCCTATGACACCTTTTTGACTTATTCTTTGTTTTATTTTTTTAGAGTTTGTTATAGAGATAGATTGAGGGGTATCTTAGGGGAGAATATCAAAGGGTTTGAAGGAGTTTCTTACCTCAGTTGATGCTCAAATGGTTAAGAAGAAATGAGCTTAACTTCAATACTTCTCTTTTGATCCTTTCCTCCTCCTTCTTCATTTTTTCTTCTTCTTTCCTTCTTCCCTTGAGAATACTTAGAAAACTTTTTGGTCTCTCTCACTCTCACTCTCAGCTGAATTATGAAGGAGAATGGGTGGCGCTAAGGCCTTGTTTTTATAGGAAAAATTTGTAATGGAGTGTAATTATTGCTTTTATTTAAAATTTGAATTTTCTTGGACTCTCATTGATTGCATGGGAGGTGGGAGGGGCTTGAGGCTTACAAAATTAGTTTTGGGGCAGATATACATTCAACTCTGCAGTGTTTGGGAGATTAAAAAGCTGATTGTTAATTTATTTGGGTTTTTAATTTGTATTTTGGTGTATTTTTGTGTATATAAATGCATAAAATATTAATTTTATGTACATAAACCTACTCAAACCTATTATATTAATGTATTTATAATTAATTTAGTCTTTTCATGATTTATCATAATTTTGATAGCAATTAAATAAATAAGTGTAGACTCTTAAGTTAAATTAAGTTAATTTGACTAGAATTGACTTTTTAACTTATTTATTGTGTAGAGATTTTCAATAATTATTTGTTTACTTTTTTTGACTTATATTATTATATTAGTATGTATATTACTTGTATAAAAAATATTAGGTCAAAATAATGCTTAATTTATGCATTTTTTTCTCATTTTTAAGCTTAAAAAGGCAAAAAGTAGCTCTTTTGGATACAAATTCCTAGGTGGCCAGCCATGCAAGGGCATTTTGGTTATTTTTGTTGTTATTTTTTATTTTATTAATTAATTGTACATAAATATCTAATTTTGAGTGTCCATGTGTCAAATTCTGTATTTTTAAGATTTTTTGATGTATTAGGGGCAAAATGGTTATTTTATCCTAATTACGAAAATTTTTAATTTTTAATTTTATATTTTATGTTATTTACTTAATTTAAACTGTTCCGAGATTTTTCTGAGTATTAGGGCTTTTTCTCTGAGTATTTGGTGTCTTTTAGGGTTTTCGGGTCAAATTTGGATTTTCGGGCTGGTTAGGATTTCTTCTATTCATGTAACGACCTAAGTTCTCATCGTCTATCTGTCGCTAATACTAGGGTTTGAGCCGAATTGTTATAATCTAGGTGGTTACTACTAGGGTCCGGACCAAGATGTTACAAGTTCGTTTGGGACGAAGAAAGTGAATGGGCTCTCGCTAACCTCAAGAATTATCTCTCATCACCACTCCTATTGATGGTGCCAAAAAGAGGTGAAACACTATTCATTTATCTCGTAGTATCAGAAGAGCAGTTAGCGTTGTCCTACTAAGGATGGAGGAGAAGGTCCAGAGATCGATCTACTATGTGAGATACTTACCACTGGAGAAGCTAACCCTCGCACTCATAACTGCATCGAGGAAATTGGTTCACTATTTTCGGGCACACTCGATAAGAGTGTTCACCAAGTATTCGCTTCAAGCCCTGCTAAAGGAAAATTTTTCAAGGAGAATTGCAAGATGGCTTGTAGAGCTCGGAGAGCATGATATTACTTTTAGCCCAAGGACTGTAATCAAGGGCTAAATTTTGGCTGATTTCATTACAGAGTTCAATCTAGTGTGCGCTGAGGAATTCCCTAATGCTCAAGCAGGGGGAAAATAGCAGAGCTAATAGCTCCCGAAGAAACTGTAACGAGGGTGAAGGATCCAACTGTTGACCCAGAGGAACCATGAAAGTTATATGTTATGTGACAAGGGGGCCGGAATAAGCGTTGTCCTATACAATCCATAGGGAATTCTTATACAAAGGGAAATACAGCTAAATTTTCAAGCAATAAATATCGAAGCTGAGTACAAAGCCCTCCTCGCCGGACTACAAAATGTCAAAAAATTAGGAGCACATAATGTGAAGATCTATTGTGATTCATAGTTGGTGGTGAATCAGTTCAAGGTAGAGCACGCTGCCAGAGATGAAAGAATGTTGGCATATGTGAAGAAGGCACAGGAACTGGCATAGAGCATTTCGGGCATTGAAATCACCTAGCTGACATCAAAGGAGAATGGCCACGTTGATGGCTTGACCTGCTTGGCTTCAACAGTCAGCTACATAGAGGCCAAGAGAATCCGTGTAGAAGTCTTTCGACAACCGAGCACGACTTTGACTAAGGAGTCACAAGTTCTTTGCTAGAAGTTAGGGCCGAGTTGGATGGACCCCATCATGGCATACTTGATAAAGGAAAAATTGCCTTCTGACCAAAAGAAAGCACGAATGTTGCAGAGGAAAGCAATAAGGTTATGGGTTTCGAGCTTAGGTAACTTGTACAAAATGTGCTTGACTGGTCCTTATCGGTATTGTGTGCATCCGAGCAAGGTTCAAGACCTCCTATACGAGATACACGATAGCGTGTGTGGAAGCCATACAGGGGAAGATCACTGGCTCACCGAACAATATCCTGAGGATATTAGTGGCCATAGATACAGAAGGATGCAGAACAGTATGTGCAAAATGTGAGAAGTGTCAAAATTTTGGGCTTAACATACACATTCCCATTGAGGATTTGTCTACATTAACAAGTCCCCAGCCATTTTCCTAGTGAGGACTTGTTTGGTTGGTCACTTTCTTCGGGCCACTAGGAATAGGAAGTTCTTACTGGTAGCCACTAACTATTTCACTAAGTAGGTGGAGGCCGAATCACTAATCAACATCAGATATGTAGATGTCTAGAGGTTCATGTGGAAGAACCTCATCACTCGCTTTGAAATTCCCTGAGCAATCATATCGGACAATGAAACCCAATTTGACAGCGCAGTATTCAAGAACATTTGTTCAGGGATAGGCATCAAGAACTACTTCTCTACTCTAGTTTATCCACAAAGTAATGGACAGGTAGAGGCCACGAACAAGACTATCCTGGATGGCTTAAAAAAGAGACTTGAAACTGCTAAAGGAAGGTGGGTTGAAGAACTATCCTCGATCCTTTGGACCTATTAAACAACACCAAAGAGGTCAATGGTGGAGGCTCCCTTTTCTCTTACTTATGGGGTTGAAGTAGTTATCCCCTTGGAAGTTAGATTGCCAACTATCCGAATAGAGGTCTTCAACCTCTGAGTGAATTCAAGTGTCTTGGCCAAAGATTTGGACCTAGCTAAAGAATGAAGGAAGATTGTCGCAATCAAATTGGCATCTTACCAGCGTACTCTGGCAAAGGGCTATAACAGAAGAGTCAGGCATCACGAGTTTATTGCAGGGGAACTAGTCGTAAGGAAATTCTTTGGCCATATGAGAGACCTAGTCCAGGGGAAGTTCGGGCCGAACTGGGAAGGACCATATAAGGTTACCGAGAAAGCAGGCACAAATGCCTATCACTTGGAAGATATGAATGGGAAAGAGATACCTAGGCCTTAGAATGTAAACAATTTACGAAAGTTTTATTTCCAATTTCTTTGTAATTTAATCTCAATTAGCAATAAAACCAAGCCGTCATTCTATTGCTTCACACAAGAAATCATTTTACGAGAATCACAATTCTCCGAACTCATTTCTGTGCAAGTTCAGGAAGGACCCTTAGAAGAAGAAGCTGGTATAAAATTCATATGCATGCTAGAAAAAGGCATAAAATCCATATGCAGGCCAAAAAAAGACTATGTAAGGAGTCAAAACTAGTTTGATAAGCCAAATTAAAATAAATAAATAAAAACTTTATAAGTTTTTCTCCCTACCTAATCAAGGTAGAAGACTACTATGGAATGGAAGGCTGAGCTATAAAATAGAGACTAACAAATCCTTCGATGATCTAATTGATAAAGACGAAGAACTTAGGGAGAGTACGCTTCAGAACCGATAACCCATGTAGCTAAATTATTCTCAAACTTAAAAGCACAAGACCCAAGTTTGGAGGAAAAAAGTAGCCTTTCTATTAAAGGAAGTATTCTGCCCTTAAAAAATAATACCCAAACTAAACCAGAAATTTTAAAGTTAGGGGGACCGAACTAAACGTTAAAGTTTGGATGCCCAAACTTAACTAAAGGTTTCAAGTTTGAAAAACTGAATTAAACTAAAAATTTACAATTTGGAAGATAATGATTATAAAAGTTGTTCTTCATTAATAAAAGGGATTAGACCCTTCAGTACAATGGGGGCCCTCAAGCATTACAAGATAACAAAAATAAGGCCCTTTAGCATTACAAGAATAGAAGAAACAGAAAAACCCTCAAGGGGCTGCCAAGAACTCCTTGGTCGTCTCCACGGGGGTGCCTACTTTCCCAGCAATAGGTGAAGAGTCGTCAGGAGCGGCTTGGTCAGTCTCGGGGGCACCTCCTCTCTGGTGGCTTCGATCTCAGCGGCCTCAGGTTCATCTTCTTCTTTCTCACTTAATTGCATACTTGGGAGGGGGATGTTGGTATAGAGGAGGGAGCTTTTCTCAACCCCAGCAACCTTCAGCGTTGCCTCTTAAGCCACTCCAAAAATAATATCTTGGAGTTTAGGGAGCTGACCTTTGTAGTTCTCCATTGCCTTGGCCACACCGTCAGCATTCACCTTCTCAATGGCTTCATTAATAATAGAGGCTTGATTGGCCTGGGTCTTCTCTAGCTCGGCTCGGAGAGTAGCCAAAGCCTCTTCTCCCTCTTTGCTATGCCTCTTGAGGGTCAGTGCGTCCACCTTGAGCTCGTCCACTCTGGCCCAAGCTGCATCAGCGGCCATGGTCTTCTCACAGATACTCACCTCCAACTTGCACATCAGCTAGAGGTAGGAATAGTTGTTCTCACACATTTTATGAGCCCAGCCTCCCGAGACTCAGCCCTTTCCATGGCAGCCACCAAGCGCCGGAGGCTCTACAAAGAAGAGAAAAATATCAGCATAAGGGAAGGCAATAAAAAAAGAGATAAGGGAAAAAGCTAAGGGAAAGAACTACCTAGATGGAATGCCAAATATATGATTTCAAAATCTTGTCGTTCGAATGCTTTCAAAATTCCTCCATGTCGGAGGGAAGAAGTAAGGTTATTGAAAGGCTAAGTGTTGTTTATGGGGAACTAGCCCAGTCTTTGGTGGTTATGAGCCAACCACCCTTCTTCAGATCGAGGGACAATGGTTCAGCGCTCTCGGGGATGTTGACCACATTCTTTCCCTTTTTCCTTCCCCTTCCTCTTTCCCTTCTCTTTCTCTTTTCCCTTCGTTTGCTCCTCCTCGGGGGCACTGGGCTCAGTAACCCCAGCTTTCCTCACACTCTTCAATGGGGGCGGGGGTGTTGAGTCTCCTTCCTTCGAGGTCATCCTAGTAACAGTAGTAATGGATTTCTCACACTGAATTTCTTCAGCTCTAGTAACAGTAGTAATGGTGACTTTTTTCTTACAGCCTTCGATGATAAGGAACCCCACCGGGTCGACAGCTTGAGCCTTTCCTTTGGCCATCTCAGCTATGGTGTCCGAATTGGTGAATGAAGATACGAATATGGTTTCTCTCAGAGATGACAACTCGGGATAGTTTGACAGAAGTGGGGGTTGGGCAATTGTGACTTGCCTCTCAACTCTTGTCTAAGGTAGAACAATAGCCTCGGGAACATCCACTGGTGCTGATGCACTTGTTGCGATCCTTACCCCTGGCGAATTGCTGTGGATGAAAGATTGGTAGATGGGAATGTACTTGAGCAGGATGTGTTGTGCTCAGCCAAGCCCTTTTTGTTTAGGGAGACCTTTGTACTTCCACACATTTTTTAAGTCGTTGATATGGATGCCCGACGCGATTGCACGGGACTTCTTGGCAAGTTCTCCTGCACCAAAAAATAAAATAAAATAAAGGGAAAGTCATTAAATACAAAAGCTACAAGTTTTAAGTTAAGCAAATAGACAAACAAGTGGTGGGACTACCATGGCTAAGGCCAAAAACTCGTAGAACAATGAAGGAGCCCTTGACCTCATGTGCATCGAACTCAAGTTCTCGATGTCGTAGACAAAGCTAACATCCACTTCCTTCCTAGAGTCTAGTAGCTTGATCACTAACTTCTCAGCTGGCCTCTTTATTTTGAGGTAATAGGTCCCAATTATCTGTTATTGTAGCAGTAAACAATATCCTTGATACCGAGATTGGTACCCAGAATACGATTCAACCCTACAACTCTCATGATCACTCTAAAAACATTAGAGGATACTTGCATGGAGTTTACTCTATAATGGTAAAGAGCTCGGTGAAGGAGGATGTATAGGGAACAGAACTCCCCCTTCATAGTTGCCACTAATAGAAGAGGAAGCATTTCCCAGGTCCCCTCCTTCGAGTTACCATCATTTGCGAGGATGATTCCAACATCATCTGGAATTTGGTACCTTCGCCAAAAAATTTACATTTTTGCCAGAGTAGATATCAGATGTTGAAGTTTACCCATTTTACAGACGAAATTTGAAGAAGAAGAAGAAACAAGGAATAGGGCAAAACTCATCCTCAAAACAAAGATTGAAGCAAAGAAGGAAAGAAATAGCAAACTTACAAGGAAAATCAACGAAGAACGACATCAGAATCTATGTTTCACCGTTGAAAAATTTAAAGAATTGAGAGAGAGAAATTAGAATCTCAGAGAACAATGGAGAAAAAGTGGAGAAAGACAAGGGTGATCTTTTATAGCGAATAAATAGAAGAAATTATAACGTTGATAATAAATGCACCGTAGAATGATACGACGCCTCACCTAGTCGAGGCGACGCATAGCCTCCCTAGGTGCCAATCTCAACCCAACATGTCATCATTTTGGGGCCAAAGGCACAGCTATAGAGCAAAAAGAATAAACGAAGAGGCAAACGCCTGAGATTAGCCGAGCAACAAGAAAATCAACTGGCCAAAAGAAGAAAAGAAAACACTAAAAAGAATAGTACTGAGGAGTCTATTTACCAAAGAGAATAAAAGCAAGGTAGTCGAATAGGGCCAAGAAGAATAAAGCTCTAGTTCTTTACAAAGTTCTTTGGACACGTGAAGGAGCTAGAGTTGGGGGCAATTAGAGGTGGACAAGATATTGGGCTACAACCCTAAAATGGCCTATTAAGAATTTGGACCACCCTAGAAGGGAAAAATGGCCTACTAACAGTTTGGACCACCCTAGAAAGGCGACCCATGACAATTCGGGCCCATAAACAACAATGAGCTGATGAAAAGCTGTCAGCCAAATGTGTTTGATTCTTCCTTGTAGCGGTTTGGATCCAAAGAAGTGAGTCAATCCTTTGACCTAGTTTGTAAAAACGTTTTTCAAAACACAATTTTTTTTTATATTTTTTATAAAAGTTATAAAATTTGCTCATCTAGATTTATCAAAAAAGATCTATGTTGAATATGAAATTATGTATAAAAAAAAATTGAGTGATTATGTAATTTAATTTAATTTTTATTTGGTTTAAAGTCACTTAAAGCCATTTATGAAAAGTGATTTCAAGTTACTTTTAAAATTTACCAAATGTTTTTTTTTTGCTTATTTGGCTTTAAAGTGACTTAAATAAAAAAAACTTAGGCTTAAAGGCAAGTTACCAAATGAAGCTAATAAGTAAAATGATGTGATAATGACTTCAAACATAAATAAATAGTAATTAAACTTATTTATTTCAAACAATAAAATTTATAATCGAAAGTTATATACAAATTTTGAGCATACGCAGATGGTAGAGCATGTATAAGTTTTTTTTTGTTTGGTTCAAAGGAGACCAAGGGCTTAGGAAAGGAAGGGCCAAAGTCAAACTCCCAATCTTGATAAACCGCGTAACAATAACCTATATAAGCATTTGAATTTAGTGGATGGTGGTTTCATTTAAAACTTATTTCAGAACAATTTTTAGAGAGTGCATAGGCATTTATTTTTGCAATTGTTTAGTTGGCAAGACGAATGAGGTTTTTTCTGGTTCTCTAATAAAACCAAATTTCAATGTGTTCCATGGTTTGATTGACAAGAAGTATGGGGTTGTGGATGATAGTTTTCCTTGCAACTTTTCACTTTCTACCTGTATGGGGATGATCCGTAAATTATATTTGTTTGATGGGCTGAAACGGCGAAGTCCAATGGGAAAGATAATCACGAACTCTCGAATGCTCCGTTCACCGGGATCTTACAAAACAAACCCCCGGTCGGCGGCTAGAGGAAGGTGCTCCGACACCCAAGTTAGCTCTAATATTGAGAGAGAAAACTATGTATTGAAATGTCCAGCCACCCTTTTCTCAGCTAAGAGGGAGGTGTATATATATATATATATATATATATATAACATTCATAGATATAAAGAGAGAGAGATATAGAAAGAGAGACTTGTCTTGTCCCATCCTTTGTCAGGATGGGATGGGGATGGGAGGGTGGTGTGTATCCTTGGTATAGAAGGTAATAATGATGGCTCCTACAGGTGGTGTCAGGGGAAGTTTCTTCCCCCTACAATAGTCCCCAGCTTCTACATGCTTCTTTAGGAGGAGGTGGAAGCTGCATGTGCCTCGATCTTTTGTCATGAAGACCAGTCAATTATGTTGCTTTGAGTCCCTTGCCGAGCTAGGACTTCAGGTGTTTAGGCGGGCGAGGGCTTGGAGGTGCCTAGCAGGGCTAGGGCTAGGGCTAGGAGTGCCTGGTCGAGCTAGGACTCTTGGGTTAGTTTAACCCTGAGAGCTCTTCTAGTCCCTGTGATTATTCTAATCTCCTGCCCAGGCAAGCTAGGGCTTTTTGCTAATGGGCTATTCTAACCTTTGGAGCTCTTCTAATCCATGAGATTATTCTAATCTCCTGCCTAGGCAAGTTAGGGTTTTTGGCTGAATACCGAGAGCTAGGCTCAACACCTAGGTTAGGTTAGGATTTTTCGCTGAAAACTGAGAGTTTGGCTCAGCACCTAGGCTAGGCTAGGGTTTTTTTGCTGATGGGCTATTCTAACCCTGTGAGCTCTTCTAGTCTATGAGATTATTCTAATCTCCTGCCTTGGCAAGCTAGGACTTTTTGTTAAACAATAAGAACTAGGCTCGGCACCTAGGCTAGGCTAGGGTTCTCGATAATGGGGATTCCTTAGTAAAGCAAAGAATGATTGAGCAACTATTTTTTAGCAGGGCAGTGGGCAACCGAATGGAGTAGGGGATGAGACAACCGTTGCCGGACACCTGAGATCAGTTGAGCAGCTAAATGGTGGAAAAAGTGCTATTCCGAGCCAAACGAATAGCAAAAGTGTGCTAAGAGTATTTCACCGACTAACCAAAAGATAGTGTCGAACAAGATAACATAGTGAACCTAACCACAAGACTGGGATGTAGAGCTACACAGTCGTGTAACCTGTTGAGAATGTATACAGAAAAGTCATACTTTTTATGTATTTTATTCTAGATCCCTTGCATATTAATAAGAAATAATTTGAGATAATTTTACATTTATGATTTTATATTTATATTTGTAATGTATGAATGCATAGTCTGTATATTTTGTTCAGTATTTGACTCGGTGCGCGCTGCACAGAAGATCGGGTCAAAGGTTCTGACAGATTATACAGGTAGGCGCACAATCTCAATGGACCCAGACATTCCATTGGTACGATTGTAATACATCGTTATAGTAGCTGGTCTTGGGTAGGTCGAACGGATTGAATTTAAGTTTTGAAAATTCGATATTCGAGCTCGATGTGTTAATACATTTAGAGTGTATTGAGCGGGATCAACGGGATGATCGATTCTATACTGACTATATGAATTTGATCCACATCCCGAATTATCATGTATTGCACGAATTCTTAATCCCGAAGTGATTGATTAATTGTGTTCAGATGATGTACAGTACTTTGAGTCGTCAATGGTTGAGATTTCCT
>JAULJZ010175473.1:0-23485 GCA_032270985.1 Heliamphora pulchella
TAAGAAATTTACTTAGAAAGATTTTAAAGTTTAAGAAAGGAACTTCTTTTGAAACTAATTACATTCTAGTACCTTTCCTTAAAGGAGGTTCAGACCATAAAAAGGGGTTTAAAGAAAAAGTCTCCTCGGTGATTTGGTAACGTTGAGTTCTTAAGCGGAGTTCACGTGAACCGGAGTTCGGGGCGTCACAAGGAAAATACTAATACATCATCTATATAGACAATACAGAATTATATATAATCATTAAAAATATTATTCATAACCTTTTGGAATTCAGAAGGAGCATTCTTGAGGCCAAAAGGCATAACATTCCATTTATAGTGACCAAAAGGTACTGTAAATGCTGTTTTATATCGATCTTGTTCATTAATTTGGATTTGCCAAAATCCTGATTTCATATCGAATTTTGAGAATATTTTTGCTTTATATAGGCGATTTAATAAATCTTTTTTATTTGGGATTGGATATCGTATCCATTGTTATACTTTATTTAACGGTTTATAATTAATCACGAGTCTTGGTGTACCTCGATCTAATTCAGCATTTTTATTGACATAAAATGCTGCACTTGACCAAGGTGATTGGCTTGAACGAATTAACTTTTTATCTAATAAATCTTGAATTTCTGTTCTACAATATTCAAGTTGTGTTTGATCCACTTGGGATGGTCTATCTTTTGTAGGAATATATCTTTCAATAAACTCTGGTTCATATAGAAGTGTGACAATATGCTATTTCCTATGCCAAAAGGTGTGAGGAAGATTTGAGAATAAGTCTTTTTCGAATAAAGTTTTAAATTCTTCCATTTTTTGTTGTATTTCAATTTGTTGTATTTGTTATTCAATATGAGCATATGTTAATTCTTCTTGTAGATAATGTATTTGTGAGACCCTGTACCGTTTCATTTTTTATATATATGCATGTTCGGTGTTTTGTACACGTTTTGGCTTTTTCGCCTTAATATGCTTATATGTGTTTTGATGCATGTTTTGGTTAAACTAAGCATGCGGGGTTGGTCTCGGGGGTTGTAGGGAGTTTCTGTGCGAATTTTGAAAATTCAAAAAAAAAATATTTTGGAGGCCTATAAATATCTGGCGTTAGATATTTTGAAAAGATATTTTCAAAAGATATTTTCAAAACTTAGCGACTAAGTTTTTTCAAAATTCTCTCTGCCTTCTCTCTAACTTCTCGGGGGCCCAGGGTTCTATTTTCAATGATCCAACAGCGGATCCTTGCTATTGGCTTCGTGGTCTACGCAACCATCTGGACGAAATTTGATTTCGACGAAACTCATATTTGCACGTAGATCGAGGCATCAAGTTTTGACCTAATGAGGTAGGATTCTAGATTCTACTGTTGTATAAGGGTGATATATGTAATTATATGTTGTTTTACCATTTAAAAACACTTGAAAAAGGTGCTTAGGTTCGAGAAATAGGGTTTTTTGTTTAAAACTATTTTTCATCGTTTCCGTTGGATGAAATCATATTTTGAGAGTTCCTTTCGAGGCTTTGAGGTTATTTTGGATTTGGTTATACCCGTGAGTATCAAAATAGGTGTTCGGAGGCATTGATTTCGGGTTTATTCACGTTTTGGGAGTTGGAAAAACCTTTTTGGGGCTTAAAACTCGAAACAGGGGAAGCCTGGAGCGTCAATGGATGCGAAAGGGCGCTCAAGAACCTAGCGGGCGCCTAGCGAGCGCTGCTCACTGGTGGTGAGGTGCTCAAGCGCTCTGTGAGTGCTTCGCGATCGCCGAGTCTGCAGGACTATTTTTGGGTCATTTTCTTTTGATCATATCTCCCTCATCCGGACTCGGAATTGGGTCATTTTTGTGTTCAAATTGAAGCCCCAGAACTTTTCTTTCCAATAACACCTCTCTCACAATAAAATTCTTTTTGTAGAGAAATTTATGATCAAAATAGTGATGGTATATCAAAGTTTCTTAACCGTTTTTCACCCATTTTTGGCCTAATGTCATGTTTTATGTTTAAACCTTGTTTGTTTGGGTAAAAGGCATGCTTTACGCTTTTCTTGGTTTATTACATGATATGACTTGTGGATGTGTGGTATTCAAAGGTGGTTTGGAAAATAGTGGTTTTGATAAAAATCTCAACATTTTATGTTTTGGAGATTTGGAGCTTACCCTTGGGGTTGAGTTTCAAGTTTTGAAACGTTTTGTTGAAAACAGGAAAAAATATTTTAAAATATTTTGTTTAATTTCCATGTTGATGGATGGATCTATATATACATGTTTAATGTATATTTGTGAAATGTTTTCGTAGTCGATCTACGGTTCGGTTTTTAGAAGATTACCTAGATATACCGGAATGACGTGTATTTAGCACGAGTTACCCTCGGTGTAAATCCAAAAACATGCGCAGTGTAGGTACTCAGTTCCTTCGGGTTAGTCCCCGTAAGTTGAGTTGGTTGGCTGCTTAGCTCTCTCGGGTTGTCGCCCGTAAATTAAGCTTTACGTTGTGGTGCTCCGTATAGAACTTGTGTTTATCTAACTGATCCCATGATGTATGGGGATTAGATAATGGACAGGGGTCTATCGTTGTTACCTTTGTCGTGTGACGGAGTCGGTACATAGGATTATATTCTTCTTCTTTTTTCACGATGGTACATTCCATGAGGGAACAATGTTTTTGATTACTCTTTTTCCTTAACTATGGTTGGTTATTTGCAATATTTGCATCGCATGGTTTGAAGGATGAAAATAGGGTTTTATGTTAATAAAACCGTTTTAGGAGACTTGTGTAGTCTGATGGGAAAACTTGTGGTTTATGGAAAACCGTTTTGGGTTTTGTGGTTGAGTTTAGCTCCCACTTTATATGATTGCATATTTCCTACTTTACAAATTATTATCTGTTTCTATTGGGCTTCGGCTCACGGGTGGGATTTTTTGTAAAACCATTTTCAGGTGGTGATGTGCACGAGGAGTACCTTTGATGGTGCCCGCGGTGGCGGAAGACTTTTATAATTTTTCTTTTTGGTATGCCTGTTTCTGAAGGCAGGTTGTGTACGCCATAAGGCAATATATTGTATGCATGTTGGATCTGTCTGCCTTTTATTTATGAGAGATATCTTTTGTTGGGTATTCTATTGGTTTCAATAGGCGCTTTGAATATATGAAAAATTGTATTTTCATAAAAACTGGTGTTCGGTGGATTTTCACGTGACCCCGAGTTTTGGGACGTGACAACTTGGTATCAGAGCTCTGGTTTCGAATACCTAAGAGCCTTGGGAAGAGGGTTTATCACCTAGTGAAGTTGATTATGTATGCTTGCTTGCATGTGTATAAACCGTTTTATAACATGCTGTTAGCTTTTGAGCATATCTGTTGTGAATATGTGGGTATGGAGGCTGAATCTCAGGACTGGTGAGTCTTACCTTAGGGCATTTGGAATAATAGATTTGGAAGCCAAGTTAGAAACGTGTTTGGTCGACGCGTTTTCTAGTAGGGAATCTGAATAGGTTATCCAAATTGACGAGTCTGTCTGTTGATTCTCCTCGGTATGTGAGACGTATTTACATGATCTTATGTGGCTAGGTGATAGCATGATTATGTGTTTCTGTTTTGTAGCAACATGTTGTAGGAAAGCTTATCCTGTTTATTTTGCTTCCTATAGAATTATGTCCACGTGGGGAGTGCAGGGACGGGGTCGTGGCCGAGGTCGTGCTTATGTTCAGGTTCCAGAGGAGGGAGATGTTTATGCTCCATAGGAACAAGTGGTTGGTGCAGAAGTTGTCCAGGAGATGCTTGCCACTATGCGAGCTATGGCAGAAGCGACCAGGGCTAGTGTATGGGTTCCTAAGTCAAGGGCTTCTGTGGCTATGAGGGAGTTTCGACGGTTGGATCCTCTAACCTTTGTTGGGGAGCCAGACCCCAAAGTTGCTACTGAGTGGTTGGAAGTGACCACGACTAGCTTCAACACTCTGGATAACGAGGAGGACGCCTTGCGTGTGAGGTTGGCGGCGTTCCAACTACGGGAAGATGCGAGAGAGTAGTGAATGTTTGCTAAGACCACTGTGGATGACACGTGGGATGCCTTCACGAGAGTCTTCTTGGAGAAGTATTTCCCGAGATCTTCAAGGGATACTTATCGAGAGGAGTTCCTCTCCTTTGTTCAGGGGAGTCTGTCTGTGGTCCAGTATGAGGCTAAGTTCGTGAATCTATCGCGGTTCGCACCTGAGATGGTACCTACTGAGGAGTTACGCACTAAGAGGTTTGAGAGAGGACTCCGACCTACTATCAAAGATAGAGCTGTAGCTCTGGATGTGGAGGTGTACATCAAGCTGGTGGAAGCTGCTATCCAGGCAGTGAACTCGTTGGTAGATAGCCGCAGGATTAGAGACGGTAAGAACCAGTCGGGCAGTGGGGATACACAGTTTCAGGGGTGCAGGAACAAGCACCAGAGGTCATCTGGACCTAGTTCTCGTTTTGCCTGATCGTCTTAGCCGCAGTCGTCTGCCCCTACACCTTCAGTGGCTTCGACAGGAAGGTTAGAGCAGAGCGGATTGATCTGTTATCGTTGTGGATAGCCGGGGCATCGTTCAGTTGAGTGCCTACAAAAGGGCCAGGCTCAGAGTTCAGCGCCCATCCAGTCACAGGCGAGAGACCCACCTATCTGTTTTGGGTGTGGTCAGTCTGGGCATATCCGCAGATATTATCCCAGAGAAGGGAATGTTCAGGTACGATAGGAGCGTTAGTTGCTTCATTTGTATAGAGGCGACAGGCTCCGCAGCAGCCTAGTGCTCAGACGTCGAGATTGACAGAAGGAGGTGCTTCGGCATAGTCGGTGAGACAGCCATTGACTCAGGGCTATGGTGGGTAGACTAGAATGCTGCAGGCTAAGGCTTATACTCTAGTTGATCCCGGTGCTTCTAAGGCACCAGTCGGGCCTGATGCTGTTGTTACTCCAGCCATGATCAGAGGTACTCTTCTAGTCTTTAGATCATAGGCCAGTGTTCTTATCGACACGGGAGGATCACATTCATTTATATCATCTGCATTTGTATCTTCTTTGGGCTTGGAAATGGACTGGTTGGGTAGTACCCTGAGTGTGGAGACCCCAGTCAGTGGGTGTGTGACGCTGAGCCTTATTTGTAGATCCTGCGTGCGGGAGATCGCCGGTCGTTGTTTAGAGTTTGATTTTATCATTCTAAACATGACCACGTTTTATGTCATCCTAGGGATGGACTGGTTGACCACCTACCATGCCTATATAGATTGTGAGCGACGGAGAGTGTCGATCTGTACCCCAGAGGGCGATTGCTTCTGCTTTGTGGGTGATCAGGATGAGGGCTTGATGTCTATGCCTAGTGCTGCTCGGCATCGAGGGAACTTAGGTTTTCTCTTTTCTGTGCTCAGGTTGGATGAGTCGGTTGGGGTTCGAGGGGTATTACCCCATGTGGTGTGCGACTATCTGGATGTCTTTCCTGACGATCTATTTGCGTTGCCACTGAGTTGAGATGTGGAGTTCTCCATTGATCTTGTTCCAGGAGCTGCTCCCATCTCTATGCCGTCATACCGTTTTGCACCGGCTGAGTTGTGGGAACTCAAGGTGCAGCTGCAGGAGTTGCTTGACAAAGGGTTTGTACGCCTGAGTACGTCGCCGTGGGGAGCTCCAGCGCTCTTTGTGAAGAAGAAAGATGGTTCGTTGAGATTGTGTATAGATTACAAGAAGTTAAACCAGGTAACGGTGAAGAACAAGTATGCGATGCTGAGGATTGACGACTTATTTGATCAGTTGAGGGGGTCGCGCTACTTTTCAAAGATTGACTTGAAGTCAGGGTATCACCAGCTGAGGATTAGGGACGAGGACATAGCGAAGACTGCTTTTGGGACTCGCTATGGTCACTACGAGTTTTTGGTTATGCCGTTCGGATTGACGAACGAGCCTGCTACGTTTATGGGTCTGATGAACCGTATCTTCCACCCTTATTTGGACAGTTTCGTAGTCGTGTTCGTGAGTGACATTCTGGTTTATTCACCCACGAGGGAGATGCACGAGGAGCATCTACATGTTGTCCTACAGCTTCTGAGAGAACATCACTTGTATGCAAAGTTCGAGAAGTGTGAGTTCTGGATGACAGGGGTGAGATTCCTTGGACACGTGGTGTCGTAGGATGGGGTATTAGTGGACTCGTCGAAGACTGATGCAGTGATGGATTGGCAGCGACCGAATAAAGATTTTGAGATCCGTAGTTTTCTCGGTCTAGCGGGTTATTATCGGCGGTTCGTGAAGGACTTCTCTAGGCTTGCAGCACCGATGACGCGTTTGACGCGGAAGGGAGTCACGTTTGTGTGGATCGAGTCCTATGAGTCAGCTTTCCAGGAGATGAAAAAGGAGACTGACCAGTGCACCAGTGCTGATTATTCCTGAGCGAGGTTTGGGTTACACAGTGTACTGCGACGCTTCACATGAGGATTTAGGTTGCATTCTGATGTAGGAAGGCAAGGTTGTAGCTTATGGATCCCGACAGTTTAAGACACACTAGAGGAACTACCCGACACATGATCTGGAGTTGGCAGCCGTGGTCTTTGCCTTGAATTCATGGCGTCACTATCTTTATGGTGAGCATTTCGAGGTCTTCTATCAAGCCCCAAACTCCGGGTCACGTGAAACCCCCAGAACTACCATACATACAACCCAACTGAGAATACACTCTCAAAATAAATCATGCATGCATTGTATATATAAACGCCTAACGGCTACATTACACGGCTCCAATGCCGAAAAACATGTTACAATATACATGTCTCAAAAATTATCAAAGGAAGACTACATTCTTCCACCTCCTCCAGCACCTCTAGATCAACCTGCGTGACCGGTACCTGAAGAAAATCAAATCCCACGTCGTGAGCCAAGGCTCAGCAGAAACTAAACAAGCATGCAATCCAAGTATCTTCTCGGACTTTCACCGATGGACCATAGCCCTCGTTAATGCATCTTTACGGACTTTAACTGAAGGGTCGTAACCCTATCAAACACCTCTTTACGGACTTACACCGAGGGACCGTAGTCCTATCAAACGCTTTTTTACGAACTTTAACCGAAGGGTCGTAACCCTAACGTAATCTTCTCGGACTAAAATCGAAGGTCGTAACCCTAACATAATCACTAGAAGTCAGAGCTAACATAACCATCTACCTCATTCCATACACCTATGCATAACCTACTCAGGATTTAAATGCATAAAATCACGTATTATCACTACATATCACAAACCACGTCACACATAACGCTAACGAAAGCCATGTAAATCACATTACATAATCCAAGCATGAATAAACTACAGTTATAACATTCCTATAGCCTGTTACAAAGCACATAGCCCAATAAAACAACCAATCCTAGCCCGAAGGCCAACTAAAAACCCAAAATCCTCACGGTTTCACAACCCAAGACCCTTTCCCAAAGGGAACCACGAGCCCAAACACTCAACGCATAACAAACACCCACATCTCACGGACTCATCATCCCCGAGAATGGCATCAACACCAACCCACGAGGTCACCACACGAACCCCAAAACCATGATAAAACAAACTGAACCCCAAAAGGAATCCAAAAGTATTTGAATCAATTAATTCCCATAAATCAATCAATTGAATACCATAGGACACCAATCAGAAACCGAAACCCAACCACCAACACTAAAGCCCAACATGACCAACTTGGACCCACACGTGCCTAGCACAAGCCCACGATGCCCACACGCGCCCAACACAAGCCCACGATGCCTACACACACCTAACACAAGCCCACGACACCCCAAGAATCAAGAAACTTGGTAAAAAGGGGCAACAAGGATGAAAAACAACCTTTTCTAAAACAACCGGCCAAAAATGGATGAAAAACGATTTGAAAATCTTGACACCCCATCACTCTTTTGATCATAACTTTTCTTACAAAAAGAATTTTGAAGTGAGAGAGGTTTCATTGGAAAGAAGACTTTCGGGGCTTGAATTTGAGCATATGAACGACCCCATTCCAAGTCCAGATGAGGGAGATACATTGATTTGAAAAATGCAATTTTTTCTGCAATCACCGAGACCGATCGATCGGTTAAAAGACCGATCGATCCGTCTCACACTAGTCTCGGTTTTTCAGAAAACAAAATAGGGTTTTCAGCCCCAAAGCATGTATAAACCCTAAAACGAAGGCTGTAAACACCAAATCTACTACCCATGAGCATACCCGAGCCCAAGACTACCATATGGCTTCAAAAGAAACCATCACAACTCAATTCCATCCATCGAAAATGATGAAAAACAGATTTTTCAACCCAAAAATCTATTTTTATGCAAAGTCAGATCAATAACAATTCGACCGGTAAAAATACACCCAATTACACGTAGTACCCTTATAAAACATACAGGTCTAGAATCCTACCTTGGTGAGTTAAAAACTCGACGTCTCGAATCACGTGCAAAATCGAGCTTTGCCAGAATAAAATTCTGATCGGATGGTTGTGTAGTCCACCGTGCCAATAACAAGAATCGGGAGTTGAATCGTCGAAAATCGAGCCCCGGGCCCCCAGGAACTTAAAGAGAAGGCAGAGAGAAACGGGAAGCTTGTTGGAGAAGTTTTGGAAAATATCTTTTGAAAATATCTAACTCTAGTTATTTATAGGTCTCCAAAATATCTTTTTTTGAAAATTTTTTAAATTCGCACCACAACAGCCCAGGGCCTTGGGAACTTACCCCGCATGCATATCTAAGCCCGATCATGCATTGAAAGCAATAAAAACATGCTCAAACGAAAACACGAAACACGCGTCTGAAAACACCGAAAAAGAAAACGGGTCAGGGTCTCACAACTCTACCCCCTTAAAGGAATTTTGTCACCGAAATTTAACTCAAGGTGAAAGAAACAACCCGTCGATCGCAACCAACACTGGCACACGAGATGGTCAGCCAAATCATTCCTAGGATATAGTCAAACAAGGTCAGGCATCCTAGACAATGGCCAACTATCTCAAGACATAAGATCTATAACACACCCCAACCTCACATCATCGCCTGCCACTACCTCAACACTACAAACCACCCGCAAAAAACCATGACCAACACCTAACAGAAGCAATGAAGAACTGGGCCAAAGCCTGCAACCTAGAAAATACCTCTGTGCAATGGAGAAAGATCTGCATCTGTATCATCTCGCACGGCCGGTGCCTTCGACGAACCAGGAGCTACAAGTGAATACGCTCAGGGCAATACCGCTCTATCCTGTCTACTACCCGACATGGTCAGCTGTCGTACCGACCGAACTGAAGCACCCCCACCTGTCGTCGCTCGGGAAGTCTGAACTGTTGGATGCTGTAGTCGGTCCGGCACATACGAACCCTCTGGCGTGCCCACTGCACTCGGTGCACTCTCCCTTTGGGGACAGTTCCTGCGAATATGTCCGTGCTGGCCACATCCATAGCAAATATGTTCCCTCCCTAGTGACTGACTCCCTGAACCCTAAGACTGCCTCGGCTGCGGGCACTCTGACACACGATGCCCCAGCTGCCTGCACTGATAGAAAATCAACTCCCTCCGCTCTGGCCTCCCAGATGAAGCCACTGATGGTGCTGGTGTAGAGAACTGCTGTGGTAACCCAGATGGGTGAAAACTAGGACCAAAGGACCTCTGTCTCTTGCCGGAACGTCCACCAGTCTGTACCTCGGTCCCACCCTGCAATGTCCTAGCCTCCGTGGAAGCTCGAATCTCAGTCATAGTGTTCTCCACCGTCGCTGCTGCCTCCACCAGCTCTGTGAACACCCGAAGTCCCAGCGCAACCACACGCTCCCTAATCGCTGGCCTCAAACCCCGCTCAAACCTCATCGATCTCAACTCATTTGTACTCACCAACTCTGGAGCAAACTGAGACAAGCATGTAAACCTGGCCTCATACTACATGATGTCCATGGCCCCCTAGGTAAGAGTATAGAACTCCTCCCTATACTAACCCCTCTACGACGCCGGGAAGTACTTCTCAAGAAATACTCCTGTAAAAGCTGCCCAAGCGACTCCTGCAATAGTCCTGGCATATTTCCACCAAGCATGAGCAGCACTCCTCAGCTGAAAGGTGGCAAAAGAAACCCGCAACTCATCCTCCACAATTTTTAATGTGTCAAGGATCCTCGTCACCAGCTCCAACCACTCAGTCGCCACAATGGGATCAGGATCTCTGGCAAAGGTAGGCGGATCCATGAGCCTAAACTCCTGCATCGCTACAGTGGCTCTCGCCTCAGCACCCCTTCTCTCCCCCGACCGGTCTCACCTCTAACGGTCTCAACCAACTGGCCGATGGAACCCACCAATGTACGCACCAACTCTACCATGTCAACAGGTCCTTGGGGAGCATTTGCATCCCCAGCATCAGGGATAGGAACATCCCCTTGGCCAACAGCACGGCCACGGCCTTGACCACGTCCTCGCCCTCGTCTCGCAGACATCACGTCTATAAGAAAGAAAACAGCACATAAGATGCAACATATAGCATAAACCGCATAAGCATGCTAACACATAAGCACATAAGCACATAGGTTTATGCTAGACAACCCCACATACCGAGGAGAACCAACAGGAATGACTCGTCAATCTGGATAACCTACTCAGATTCCCTGCTAGAAATCACGTCAGTTAAATGCATTTCTAACTTGGCCCCCATGTTTGTTAATCCAAACCCTCAAAGGCAGGACTAATCAATTCCACAGTTCAACCCCCATGCTCACATATACACATCTTTCATATAGCTAACGTGCTAACGTTCATGCTATCATGCCTCTAAACACATGCAGTCAAGCACACGTAATCAACCTCACACGGGAACGCACCCTCTTCCCACGGCTCATAGGTATTCGAACCCAGAGCTCTTATACCATTTTGTCACGCCCCAAACTCCAGATCAAGTGAAACACCCACAACTACCATACATAAACCCAACTGAGAATACACTCTAAAAATAAATCATACATGCATTGTATATATAAAGGCCTAACTGCTACATTACACGGCTCCAACGCCAAAAAACATGTTACAACATACATGTCTCAAAAACTATCAAAGGAAGACTACATTCTTCCACCTCCTCCAGCACCTCCAGATCAACCTGCGTGACCGATACCTGAAGAAAATCAAATCCCACGTCGTGAGCCAAGGCTCAGCAGAAACTAGACAAGCATGCAATCCATGTATCTTCTTGGACTTTCAACGATGGACCGTAGCCCCCGTCAATGCATCTTTATGGACTTCAACCCTCTCAAACACCTCTTTACGGACTTGCATCGAGGGACCGTAGTCCTATCAAACGCTTCTTTAAGGACTTTAACTGAAGGGTCATAACTCTAACATAATCTTCTCTGACTGAAACTGAAGGTCGTAACCCTAACATAATCACTAGTAGCCAGAGCTAACATAACCATCTATCTCATTCCATACACCTATGCATAACCTACTCAGGATTTAAATGCATAAAACCACGTATTATCACTACGTATCACAAACCACGTGACACATAACGCTAACGAAAGCCATGTAAATCACATTACATAATCCAAGTATGAATAAACTACAGTTATAACATGCCTAAAGCCCGCTACAAAGCACATAGCCACGTAAAACAACCAAGCCTAGCCCGAAGGCCAACTAAAAAACCCAAAGCCTCACGGTTTCACAACCTAAGACCCTTTCCCAAAGGGAACCACGATCCCAAACACTCAACGCATAACAAATACCCACATCTCACCGACTCATCATCCCCGAGGACGGCATCAACACGAACCCACGCGGTTACCACACGAACCCCGAAACCACGACACAACTAACCGAACCCCAAAAGGAATCCAAAAGTATTTGAATCAATTAATTCCCATAAATCAATTAATTGAATACCAAAGGACACCAATTGGAAACCGAAATCCTACCACCAACACTAAAGCCCAACATGACCAACTTGGACCCACATGTACCTAACACAAGACCACGATGCCCACACGCACCCAACACAAACCCACGACACCTACACACACCCAACACAAGCCCACGACACCCCAAGAATCAAGAAACTTGGTAAAAAGGGGCAACAAGGATGAAAAACAACATTTTCCCAAACAACCGGCCAAAAACGAATGAAAAATGAATTGGAAATCTTGACACACCTTCACTCATGTGATCATAACTTTTTCTACAAAAAGAATTTTGAAGTGAGAGAGGTGTCATTGGAAAGAAGCCTTCCGGGGCTTCAATTTGAGCACATGACCGACCCCATTCTGAGTCCGGATGAGGGAGATACATCGATTTGAAAAATGTAATTTTTTCTACAATCGCCGTGACTGATCGATCGGTTAAAAGACCGATCGATCTGTCTCACACCAGTCTCGGTTTTTCAGAAAACAGAACAGGTTTTTCAGCCCCAAAACTTGTATAAACCCTAAAAAAAGCCTTTAAACACCAAATCTACTACCCATGAGCATACCCGAGCCCAAGACTACCATATGGCTTCAATAGAAACCATCACAACTCAATTCCATCCACCGAAAATGATGAAAAATAGATTTTTCAACCCAAAAACCTATTTTTATGCAAAGTCAGATCTATAACAATTCGACTGGTAAAAATACACCCAATTACACGTAGCACCCTTATAAAACATACAGGACTGGAATCATACATCGGTGAGTTAAAAACTTGACGTCTCGAATCACGTGTAAAATCGAGCTTCACAGGAATAAAATTTTGATTGGATGGTTTCGTAGCCCACCGTGCCAATAACAAGAATCGGCAGTTGGATAGTCAAAAATCGTGCCCTAGGCCCCCGAAAACTTAGAGAGAAGGTAGAGAGAAATGGGAAGCCTGTTGGAGATGTTTTGGAAAATACCTTTTGAAAATATCTAACTCCAGATATTTATAGGTCTCCAAAATATCTTTTTTTGAAAATTTTTGAAATTCGCACCACAATGGTCCACAGTCCCGGGAACCTACCCCGCATGCATATCTAAGCCCGATCATGCATTGAAAGCAAAAAAAACATGCTCAAACGAAAACACGAAACACGCGTCTGAAAACGCCGAAAAAGAAAACGGGTCAGGGTCTCACATCTTCTCTGATCACAAGAGCCTAAAGTACTTGTTTTCGCAGAAGGACTTGAATCTTCGCCAACGAAGATGGATGGTGTTGCTAGAGGACTACGACTTTCATTTGCAATACCATCCAGGTAAGGTAAATGTCGTAGCTGATGCACTTAGTAGGAGATCTCATGGTTCGTTAGCTTCTGTGGCTATACGAGAATGGGACATGCTGAGAGATGTTGGGGAGTTTGATTTATGTCTCGGGGAGACAGAGGGAGGTGCGACCTTATATTCAGTAGCTTCACAACCCGTATTGGTTGCACGCTGTTAGAGGCTCAGAGGACAGATCAGGAGGTTCAGATGATACGGGACCGTATCGCCAGTAGGACAGACACAATAGGATGGGTGATGAGTTCAGATCAGAGTCTAAGGTTATCAGAGGAATTGTTTATGCTAGAGTCGTACCGAGCTGAGGTGCTACATGAGTTTCATCATTCACGTCTTGCAGTGCTTTCAGGAGACACGAAGATGTACCATGATCTACGCCGTTAGTTCTGACGGACGGGAATGAAGAGGGATGTGCTCCGATTCGTTTCTCAATGCTTTACTTGTCAGCAAGTAAAGGTGGCACACCAGAGGCCGACAGGATTGTTACAGCCGTTGCCTATATTTGAGTAAAAGTGGGAGAATGTCACTATGGATTTTGTCTCAGGACTCCCACGCTCGTCGAAGGGACATGATGCTGTTTGGGTTGTAGTGGATAGATTGACGAAGTCTGTACATTTTCTTCGCATTCGGTCGAAGGATTCAGTGGACAGATTGAGTAGCTTATACATCTGGGAGATAGTTCGACTACACGGAGTACCTGTGACTATTGTTTCTGATCGAGACCCGTGCATTACGTCGCGCTTTTGGCAGAGTCTTCAGACGGCTTTGGGCACGAGCTTGACTTTTAGTACAGCTTTTCATCCTCAGACCGACGGTCAGTATGAGACGACCATTCAGATTTTGGAGGACATGCTAAGAGCCTGTGTGCTCGATTTTTGGGGTTCTGGGGAGGATCATCTATCATTGGCAGAGTTTGCATACAATAACAGTTACGAGTGTATTGGAATGGCACCGTATGAGGATCTGTATAGTAGTCTGTGTATATCGCCTCTTTGTTGGATAGAGGTAGGAGAGACCACTTTTTTGGGACCCGATCTCGTGTGGGAGACAACAGAGAAGATTGCAGTGATCCGTCAGAGCCTAGTGACAGCACAGAGTCGCCAGAATAGTTATGCTGATCGAAGGAGGAGACCATTAGAGTTTGCCGTAGGGGATCATGTGTTTCTGAAGGTCTCACCACGCAGAGGTTTGATGAGATTTGGTCGTAACGGGAAGCTATCACCACGTTTTATTTGATCGTTCGAGATTCTGGAGAGGATTGGGGTGGTAGCATACCGTCTGGCTTTGCCACTTCAGTTAGCATCTCTGCATAACATGTTTGACGTTTCCATGCTTCGGAGGTATGAGCCTGATCCTTCTCATGTTTTGGATTGGACCGAGCTGCAGGTTGATGAGGATGTCACGTATGAGGAATGCCCATGAGGATTCTGGATCAAAGGAGCAAGTGTTGCAGGGGAGAACGATTGCGTATGTCAAAGTTCAGTGGCTTCATCACGGGCTTGAGGAAGCGACTTGGGAGCTTGAGTCTGGGGTTCGTGCGAGATACCCGGAGTTGTTCACCTCGTGACCTTGTAGTGAATTTTGGGGGTGAAATTCCTTAAAGGGGGGAGACTTTTGAGACCCTGTACCATTTTCTTTTTGATATTTATGCATGTTCGGTGTTTTGTACACGTTTTGGCATTTTTGCCTTAATATGCTTAAACGTGTTTTGATGCATGTTTTGGTTAAACTAAGCATGCGAGGTTGGTCCCGGGGGTTGTAGGGAGTTTCTGTACGAATTTCAAAAATTCAAAAAAAAAATATTTTGGAGGCCTATTAATATCTGGCATTAGATATTTTCAAAAGATATTTTCAAAACTTAGCGACAAAGTTTTCTCAAAATTCTCTCTGCCTTCTCTCTAACTTCCCAGGGGCCCGGAGCTCAATTTTCAACGATCTAACAGTAGTTCCTTGCTATCGGCTTCGTGGTCTGCGCATCCATCTGAACAGAATTTGATTTCGACGAAGCTCAAATTTGCACGTAGAACGAGGCATCGGGTTTTTAACCTAACGAGGTAGGATTCTAGTTTCTACTGTTGTATAAGGGTGATATATGTAATTATATGCTGTTTTACCGTTTAAAAACGCATGAAAAAGGTGTTTATGTTCGAGAAATTGGGTTTTTGGTTTAAAACCATTTTTCGTCGTTTCGGTTGGATGAAATCATATTTTGAGAGTTCCTTTCAAGGCTTTAAGGTTGTTTTGGGTTTGGTTATACCTGTGAGTATCAAAATAGGTGTTTGGAGGCTTTGATTTCGGGTTTATTCATCTTTTAGGAGTTGGAAAAACCTTTTTGGGGCTTAAAACTTGAAACAGGGGAAGGTTGGAGCGTCAATGGACACTGAAGGGCGCTCAAGCGCCTAGCGGGTACCTAATGAGCGCTGCTCACTGGTGCTGAGGCGCTCAAGCGCTCTGCGACCACTTCGCGAGCGCTGGGTCCGCAGGACTATTTTTGGGTCATTTGTTTTTGATCATATCTCCCTCATTTGGACTCGAAATTAGGTCGTTTTTGTGTTCAAATTGAAGCCCCAGAAGTCTTCTTTTCAATGACACCTCTTCACAATAAAATTCTTCTTGTAGAAAACGTTATGATCAAAATAGAGAGTGTCTGCCAAAGTTTCTTAATCGTTTTTCACCTGTTTTTGGCCTAATGTCATGTTTTATGTTTAAACCTTGTTTGTTTGGGTAAAAGGCATGTTCTACGCTTTTCTTGGTTTATTACATGATATGACTTGTGGATATGTGGTTTTCAAAGGTGGTTTGGAAAATGGTGGTTTTGATAAAAATCTCAACATTTTATGTTTTGGAGGTTTGGAGCTAACCCTTGGGGTTGAGTCTCAAGTTTTGAAACGTTTTGTTGAAAACGAAAAAAAATATTTTAAAATGTTTTGTTTGATCTCCATGTTGATGGATGGATCTATATATACATGTTTAACGTATATTTGTGAAATATTTTCGTAGTCGATCTACGGTTCGATTTTTAGAAGATTATCTAGATGTACCAGAATAACGTGTATTTGGCACGAGTTGCCCTCGGTGTAAGTTCAGAAACGTGCGCAGCGTAGGTACACAGTTCCTTCGGGTTAGTCCTCGTAAATTGAGTTGGTTGGGTGCTTAGCTCCCTTGGGTTGTCGCCCGTAAATTATGCTTTACGTTGTGGTGCTCCGTATAGAACTTGTGTTTATCTAATCAGTCCCATGATGTATGGGGATTAGATAATGGACAGGAGTCTATCGTTGTTACCTCTGTCGTGTGATGGAGTCTGTACATAGGATTATATTCTTCTTCTTTTTCCACGATGGTACATTCCGTGAGGGAACAATGTTTTTGATTACTCTTTTTCCTTAACTATGGTTGATTATTTGCAATATTTTCATCGCATGGTTTGAAGGATGAAAACAGGGTTTTATGTTAATAAAACCATTTTGGGAGACTTGTGTAGTCTGATGGAAAAACTTGGGGTTTGTGAAAAACCGTTTTGGGTTCTGTGGTTGAGTTTAGCTCCTACTTTATATGATTGCATATTTTCTGCTTTACAGCTTATTATCTATTTCTATTGGGTTTCGGCTCACGGGTGGGAATTTCTGTAAAACCATTTTCAGGTGGTGATGTGCACGAGGGGTAGCATTGGTGGTGCCCGCGGTAGCGGAAGACTTTTATAGTATATTATATGCATGTTGGATCTGTCTGCCCTTTATTTATGAGAGATATCTTTTGTTGGGTATTCTATTAGTTTCAACAGGCGGTTTGAATATATAAAAACCTGAATTTTCATAAAAACTAGTGTTCGGTGGATTTTCACGTGACCCCGGATTTTGGGGCGTGACAGTATTTGTTTTTGTTTAAAAATTAAATTAGTTTTTAATTCTTGTAAAGAATGAGGTTGAGGTGGAAATATAAATGGGAAAATTATTTTTCTGTTTCCATTAGTTTTTTTTATATTCCTTGATGTGTGACATTAAATGGAGCAATCATGGTTAAAAATGGTGTTCCTAATATCATATGTTGGGCAAGATCTTTTACTAAAACAAATCTGTTTGTAAAGATATACCCTGATTACAAATATAAGCATTAGATAATTTATAATTGATATTCATTGCACTACTATCTGTTGTGTGTAAGTTTTGTTTAGTTTTTTCAAAATATTTTGTAAAAATTAGTCATTCCCGAATACAGTTGAGATCAGCACCAGAATCAACTAAAGCTAATGCTTCAATTATAAATTCTTCATAAATAACTAAATGAATTTTAATAAACCATTTTAAAAATATTATTTGATTTAACATAGGAAAATTAGTATCATTTTATTGGAGATTTGAATTGTTTGGTTCTTCAATTATAATTCCTTTATTTTTATTATTTTTTGTGTTTTTAGGTTTTACATTACTTGATTGTAATTTAGTAGTAAAATTCATTGGTTCTCTTTTCTCTTTATCAACTTCTAATTGATTAATTCTTTGTTGCAAATTTTTAACTTCATGTTTTAATTGATTGAGTTCCTGATACTTATCAGGTACAGTGGGTATTTTCTTAGGTTGTTGTTCTAATCTTTTTAAAACATATTTAAAATCAACTTTTTGATTAAATTTTTGTAAGACAGGACTTTTGTCAATATGATCTGTCATTACATCTAAATATTGTAAAATTATTTTAGATCTTAATTCTTGATCATCTATTTGATTTAGCATATCAAGAATATCTTGTTCTGGTTTAGAGAGAATATTGATTGATAAAACCATTCATATTAAGGATTGCTTGATAATAATCTTGTTGGTTTTGACATTTATTGCAACATTGATTGGTTTTACTTCATCTTTAGTATCACTTGAAGATGTTATAATATCTTGGTTTAATTCTTCCAATTCTAAGGAATAAGTAGAATTGTCATAATCATATTCGTATTGGGACTGAGAATCATCATTATCACTTGGAGGATTGGAATTTAGTAATAAATTACATAATTGGGTTTTAATTCCTCAGAACAATTAAGTTCATTAATTTTTTGTTTAGTATAACATTTATTTGCAAACTGTCCTAATTTCCCACAATTCCAACATGTATTATTATTTTTACTTGTACTTGCTTGGTTTGTGGACCTTTGGTTTTTTCTAATCTTTTTTTATTGATGTTTATTTTTATTATTGCTAGATGAATATGTTTTGTATGATCTGTTATATTTTTTATATCTTGGTTTATATTTATTATATTTATATGATTTTCTTTTCTTTTTGGCTTTATGTTCATTGGTTGGAGATTTTATTGTATTATATCCAAATTGATAACAAAATTGTCCTAATTCTGTTTTGTTTAATCTTTTTTCTTTCTTTAATTGATTTTTAATTTGATATCATTGCAAAGGACTAAACCTTCTGCACAAATTTCAGAGATTAATTCGCCATATGTATATTTATTATAGGGAATTAAACCATGGTTTTTATTTCTTATTCTTGTTTTGATCTTTTCGGAAAATAATGTTAGAAGCCCTGCTAGAAAGCGTTCCTTCTAGAAATCTTGATTAGCATCATGTCGTTAATATAATTTAGATAAAAAGACATCTTTATACCACCTTAAATGAGTTAATGTAGGACATCTTTAATTGATTAATAATTGTTTGCCTCTTTCGAGAACAATTTGGGTGTTATCCACAAAATGTTGAATTATAGATGTTATTAGGGTAGTAATTATATCACTTACTGGTAAATTATTTTCTTCAATAATTAATCAATGTTCATTACGTTTGACTGATGATAAAATGTTTATTTTTTGTTCATCGAATAAATAATTATCCCCCCAACATTTGACTTGGCCGAAAAATTCTGCAATAAGCATTTCTCCTATATCGATATCATTATTAGATGTATTTTGAGCTAAAGCTGCATTTGCTGCCATCATCATATGTTGACCCATTTCAATTATTTGATAATATGTTTTTTCATCTAAATTTCATTCCATTAAATTACTGCCATTAAATATCATTGAATATGATTTTTCTTCAAATTGTAAATCTATTGGTGTAGGTCTTGGATAATAATTTTTTGTGGCTGGTTTTGGTGTAATATATGTTTCTTGAATTTGAATAGAAGTTTCTAAAAATTGTTCGTACAATTGTTTTAATTCTTGTTCATCAATACGTATCATATGTACTGATTTTTTATCTTCTTCATGTGATTCAAGTTCTTTACCAGTATGTTTTTTAGAAGAAGGAGAGGGTGTAGAAGTTTGTGTTTGTTGTAATGATTTTTGTAATTGAATAATAAATTCTTGTGACATATTTTGTAATTTATATTTAGGTTTGGGTAGAGGAGTAATAATAGAAGGGACTGATGTTATTGGAGTATTGGTATTGGTATCTGGTGTCTCACATCTAATGTCTCTATTCTTTACAACTTTATAAATAGCATCGAGTTTAGTATTTAATTGATTGGTTATTTGAGTGGGTTAATAATCTGGAATGTTATGCCTTTTGGCCTTAATTTAATTCAATTTTTTTATCATATAGTTCATTTATATTTTTTCTAGGCATGAACCAATTTATTAAAATTTTTTTAATATTTTCAACATCTAATTCACTTTGATTAATTATTTGAGAAGATCTTGATGAACTTTCACTAAAAATTATATTGGAAACTGATTTAATAATCCTAACCATAATATATAATTAATAACAAGTAAATAGCCAATAATGAGGCTTTCTGGCCTTACAGACACAAGAGGAGACCATCCAAAAACCTATAATTTTTATGACTATCAAAAATCTTTTACAAATGTTCTATATTTTCAAAATGACACTATGACACATTCATGGTTCTTAAAATTTTGTAACAATTTCGAATATAATTCTTAGACAATGTAGTGTATATATACTATCAAATATACAATGTAGCACTATAATACAACAAAATTTGAATATTGGAGCCAAAACACACAAACATGGATGGTTTAACACGCAACCTCATTATTTTATTGTATTGTATCATATATGCATGCGTATTGAGTGGATATAGCCCCCTAGGCCTTACAAATACATCATGAGCCTCATTAAGCTAACAAAAATAATTTTAAAAGCTCAAACACTCCCTAATTTTTTGCCAAAACACACCCCCATTAGATTTTGGTCTTCAAAACATTCTAAGTGTTGGAATAGTGAGCTGGAGAGAGAAAGTGAGGATAAGACTCGGAGTTCTTGAAGTTTTTGGTGTTCCTAAGAGTTCTTCAATATCCATCATCTTCAACCACCAAATCAAGATAGAAATAATATCTTTACACATCCATTTTTCCTATACATTGATCTTCTTAACTCCTAAACACACCAAGGCTCAAGATCCATGAGATGTGGTCTTGAACCTTATTCTTGTTTTTATTCTTTCTCCTCAACCATCCATCGTCTTTTCTTTATTTTGATATTTTCAAATGGTATATATCTCATATATAAGCCATATATATATATATATATATATTAGAGATATAGCCATGCATGCAAAGGCCATAGGCCTAGGAGCCAAGAAAACTCATATGTTCTTCATATTCAAATCTGTCCCGAAATTATTTTTATCAAAAATCTAATTTTCTCCTATTTTTTGTATAGATCTAAACTTTTTTGTTTGCTCTAAAAATTTTACTGGAGTTTTGTGGTGATGTTGTTGACATGTGTAATATTTCTTGAGGCCTAGATCATTCATCTTGTAGTTTTTAAAAATCGGGTTTTAAAACAGGTTTAATGACCTGTCTAGAAGGACAACTTTAAACCTATGCCATTTTTTGTAAGAACAAAATCTCTGTGTGAGCTTGTTGTGGTTCGATAGATAAACGTCTTATCTTTTTAACTTCACTAGAATCACCTAAAGAGCATGTGCATAGAGAAAATGGCATCGATTTTTCTAAAGTGTGTCAAATTTGGACACTGTTTGGTAGACAATTAATATACAAGAAAAGAAAATTAATTTTGATGCAAGGACAATTCTCAGAGATTCAAAATCTCATATATCCACCTCTGTAAAAATTATAAAAATCAACCAATAAGTTTAAATTCTTCGTTTTAATTTTTAAAATCACTAAAAATCTCGCTACTCTTCTGGTGTTTATTTTCTGTTCTAACACAAACATTTTTTGCGCAAATCGAGGCCTTAGAGGCCGAACTAAGAAAGGTGTTCAACATTAAAGGTGTTCAAAACATCCTAAATATGTTACCTACCAAATTTCAGATTTTATTTTCAAGTCTAAGTATTTTAAAAGCTTTAAAAATAGTAGCTAAAATTTGAAAATCATGACTGTTGTTAAATGTGTTATGTGCTTAATGTGAGATCCTGACCCGTTTTCTTTTTCGGCGTTTTCGGACGTGCGTTATGTGTTTTCGTTGCAGTATATTTTATTGCTTTTGATGCATGATCGGGCTTAGATATACATGTGGGATAGGTTCCCGGGGCCGTGGGCCGTTGTGGCGCGATTCTCGAAATATTTTTAAAAAAAAGATATTTTGGAGACCTATAAATATCTGGAGTTAGATATTTTCATAAAGATATTTTTCAAAACTTCTCCAGTAAGTTTTTCGTTTTCTCTCTGCCTTCTCTCTAAGTTCTCGGGAGCCAGGGCTCAGTTTTCAACGATTCAACAGCGGGTCCTTGCTTTTGGATTCGTGGACTACGCAACCATCCAGTCAGGTTTCAATTCCAACGAAACTCGATTTTACACGTGGTTCGAGACATCGAGTTTTGAACTCACCGAAATAGGATTCTAAACCCTACTATTATATAAGGGTGCTATGGGTAAACATGTGTGTTCTTAACGGGTCAATTTGTAATAACCCAGCTCAAACTCTAGTATTAACGACGGATAGATGATAAGAATCTAAGTCGCTACATGAACAAGGAACAAACCATAAGTAACCCGAAACCCTAATTTAACCCGAAAATCCTAAAAGGGACCAAATACTCAGAGGCAATGCCATAGCACATAGAAAAGTCTCGGAATATCTTAAATTAACTAAATAACATAAAATATTAAATTAAAAATCAAAAATTTTGATAACTAAAGTAAAATGACCATTTTGTCCCTAGTACAGCAAAAAGTACCAAAAATCTAAAATTTGACACATGGACACCCAAAATTAGATATTTATACATAATTAATTCATAAAATATAAAATAACAACAAAAATAACCAAAATGCCCTTGCATGGCCTGCCACCTAGGAGTATGTGCCCTAAAAAGTCACTTTTTACCTTTTTAAGCTTAAAAATGAGAAAAAGATGTATAAATTAAGCATTATTTTGACCCAATACTTTTTATACAAGTAATATATATAATAATATAATAATGTAGCTCAAAAAGAGCAAAAAAATAATTATTTAAAATCTCTACCCAATAAATAAGTCAAAAAGCCAATTCTAGTCAAACTAGTTTAATTTAGCTTAAAAGCCTACACTTATTTATTTAATTACTATCAAAATTATAATAAATCATGAAAAGATTAAATTAATTATAAATACATTAATATAATTGGTTTTAGTAGATTTAGGTACATAAAATTAATATTTTATGTAATTAAATACGCAAAAATGCACCAAAATACATTTTAAAACCCAAATAAATTACAAAATCAGTTTTATCTGCCCCAAAACTGATATGGCCGAATTCCCCACCTGCCCAAATCAGATTTTTAAGTTCTCAATAAACTCCACCTCCCATGCAACCAATGGAAGCTTAATAAAATTCAAATTTTAAATAAATACCATAATTACACCCATTTGCATTTTTCTCTATAAAAACAAGACTTTAGCCTTGTCTCTCCCTCATGAATTTCTGCTGAGAAGTGAGAGTGAGAGGCTCCAAAAAATTTCTCTAAGTGTCCACGAAGAAGAAGAGAAGAAGAAAGAAGGAAGGAAGGAAGGAAAGGCTAGGGAGCTCAAGGTGTGAGCATTAAAGCTAAGCCCCACTTCTCTTCAACATTTTGAGCTTCAAATAAAGTAAGAAACTCCTTCAAACCCTCTGATGTTATCCCCCAAGATAATCCTCAATCTATCTCTATAACAAACCCTAAGAAGATAAAACAAGAAATTAGTCAAAAAGGCATCGTAGGAGAGATTTAGGGACTGTTCATGTATGAGTAAGCCTTGTATGTATTTGTATGTGTTTATTTTTTAGTTTTATGGCCTAAACATGTTCTGGAGTTTTGGTTTATGTGAGCTTGTAACATGCATGCAAAGAAAATATGTCAAA